>RJWT010032687.1:0-14066 GCA_004365215.1 Cuniculus paca | reverse complement strand
TTAGTTTATAATTGCAACACATTTCATTTGAATGCGCTACCTTTCAGGTGCCAACAGCCAAATGGGACAAACTTCTTGCCATCTTAGCATAGGTCGAGGTGCCACCTTGTCAGTGTCTCATGTATCTGATAAATACTTCTCAATCCTCACTGCTACATCCCTAGGTCAGGGGCTTACTATTACAATGACTTCTATGCTTATGTCCTGCCCTCTAAGTCAACAAGTAGTTCAGTTGAGCTTTTATTGACTATGATGAAGGCTTTTATTGACAAGATGGGTAAGACTCAGTCCTGGGCTCAGAAACAGGTTTTAGTCTCATATCGGCGAGGGAGACAAAAATGTATACAATTAGCCATGATGAAGCATGATGAATACCATCACGGTGGTGTAAATGAGGCACGCTGGGAACAGGAAGAAGGAAATATTACTTCTGACTGAGAAGATTGGAGAATGCCTTCGAGAGAGTATTTGAAATGGGCTCTGAATGCTGATTAGGAAGTTAGACTCAGAGCGTAAAGAGTGAAAGTCGGGAAGGGGAAAGAAAAGCAAACAAAATTCATCTCAGTTTTAGTAGATTCTACATAATGGTATTAAATTAAACTTTATAGAATACCTCCCAACATGTTCCTCCTCTGCTTAAAATTTCTACTAGCTGGCCCTCTCCTAATGAAAGTAGCTGTATTTTTCTGCCTGGTTATTTTAAAATATGGGTGTTTTCCTTGTGATTCTTTTGATTTCCTCTTGCTAAATTCAGGTATGATGAACTCTGTAGAACAGGAGACAACTGCCATTAAAACAGCAGCTTATTATTCACAGTTACCAAGAGGAGGGGATATGACACCAAATGCATTAGTCAGGGTCCATTTGGAATAATACGTCACCCCATCTGTGCTCTGTGTCCACAGGAAGTTGCCAAATAAAATTAACCACCCACCGCATAGTGCAGGAACACTAGAGTAAGTCAAGGGGGCAGAGGTGGTGAAGAGGGAGATGTGGTTTCCATGGAAGGAATGGGTGAGGCAGATTTGGGATAGGATGCATCATTTCAGTGAACTCTGGCGCAAGGGACTGTCCTGAGTTGTCTGTTATCTGGTCCTGTGATGAGAATGGCAGGGGAATATTGACTGAGTATGTGGCCTGGTAGAGGACATGGTGCAGATGTGGGCTCTGGGTTGGTTAGTTTGCAAATGAAAAGTGCTCTGTCAGTCAAGTCCGTTAGAGGTATCTAAGAAGTGCTTAGCCCAAGGTCACTGAAATTCCAGGTGCCAAGATGTTAGAATAAGAAATCTTGCTTCATATTCTGGCATTCAGGGTCTCTCAGATGCTGGCTTCTTTCCCTCCCACTCCTACTCTCTTGAGCCTGAATTACTTCTGCTTTCACTTGGTCCATCGACCTTTTTCCCCTACATGCTTTTACTTTCCACTGGAAATTCGCCCATTTTCAAATCATCAGTTTTTTTTTTCTCATTCAACTGCCTGCTGTCATAGGTTTGCCTTTTGTTAATTTTTCATGAAAATATAGATGCTTCAATTTAATAATGACCAAATGATTACAGCTAATATTTAGTGGGTATTTAGTAGATGGTGGTGATTTTGTTCAGTATTTAACACACATTTTATCATCTGATGTACAATAAACTTCAGAAAGAGACATAATAATTTTTTTCATTTTACAAATGAGGCAACTAACACCAGACAGGTGAAATAACTTGCCCTAGATCACAGAGTTAATTAGCAGCAGATTAAATGTACAACTCAGCAAGCCGACATTTTGGGTTTACGTGTCAATTTGGATAATCCTCATATCCAAATGATATGGAATTTACCTGGGAGACTTTTTTCCTCGAATCTCTGAAGATACTAATTGTTAACTGGTGAGCTGTTTCTTTAACACTAAGTCTAGTCAGATTCTTAGCTGGTATTTTATGAGGAAGGCAAATATTCATTCTCTCAAATTGCTTGTGAATACTGGAGAGATAAAAAGGATGTGTAATCATCATAAACCCTTTGCTCTCCAGTGTGTATCTATGCAACCATCATCAGAGAATTCCTTTTTTTCCTGTCTTCAAAAAGATACTGTTCCTTCACTCATGTCCCTGTTATATTCTGCTAATATAGATGCTCGTGAATGTTTCTTATTCCTTATTTGTACTCCAGCATTCTGAAGATGAGGATAGGCACCTGATTTTGCTTATATTTCATCAAGTGTCTTTATTGGCACTGTATTCTTAAACAGATCTTTTGTGATCCATGTGAAAAACTAAATTCTTCTTTTTTAGCCTTTGGCAAATATCATGGAAATCAATCATGCTTTTCCTGTGTAGCTCCCTTTCCTCCGATGTTAAATAAAGACTAATAAATATTAGCTCTGCTAGAAAAATTGCATAATAAAAATCTTTCAATTTCCGTTATAGGCAGTTCATTATCTTGATATTTCCCCTCCTTTTTTTTTCTTGCCAGTGGACCTAGACTGGAGAATGTAAAAGGAAAGCAACATAGTTTTAATGTATGATAATTCAACATGTCTTATAGTAGGCTCGATTTATTTCTGACATTTTTCTTTTAAACAATGTTTTTGCTTAAAATTAGCACAGAAATTTGATAACCATGTAACTACCTAGCACATGAAAAACAATGAAAAAGCCAACTATTCAGTCAAACTCTTAGTAATACCTGGCAATTTAGAAAAATGTCTTGGAAAAAAGGACTGACCAAGGACACTTCTGGGATCACTGCAGTGGGTGGATTCGAGGGTAGATTCTTCACCAGGAGGGTCAGATTCTCAGCCTTCTCACACAAAACAAGGACCAGGAGGAAGGAGTGTCTCATGTGTCAACTTGGAATTTCAAAATCTACAACTCTGCTGCCACCAGAAGGGTTGAACCATTTTTGGCAAGTCAGGAATAAGCAGAAGGTATGGGTTATTAAGAAAAATGGGCAGAACTGAAGAGTGAGAACAAAAGCAAGAACTAAGCGTGGTGAAACCAAGGACAAGAAAAAGGGAAGAACCAAGTGGGTGGAGTGAGGAGAAAGAGGTTTCAACTTCAACCAGCTGCTTCCTGAGTCTTTCAGATGGAGCCTTGTTCCTCCAGCTTGTGGCAGAATTTCCTCTCTCTCAGGCCAGTAGTGTTAACATGGACCTGGTTTCTATGGCCAGGTTTCAGTATCAATCTTTTCAAAGGATTGGCCGCTGAAGGTAGTGCTTGGTTTAATAGGATGCTGTGAATCAATTTTCATGTTCTGATTGTCGCTGACTTCCCTTCAATGTAGAAAGCTTTGGAATTAGGGTGGAGTCAATCTCCTGTAGCTTTTGAATCACCAAAGGCCAAAATGTGGGATTTTTTGTTCCATGTCTGTCTCCAGGTGCTTACTATGCCTCAGCACTGGCAAGATGCTGGGTGCATAAAGAGAGAGGAATGCAAAGAAACACTGTCAGTATCTTGTGATTCACATAGCTATTGAGGTTTGGAGATTTAAAACAGGTTGATTGTGTTTGAGGCACTACAGTTTGTTCAATGGCCCGAGCTGTAAATGTAACCCAAGAAATTGAAATCATAGGGAAATAGTAGAAATCTGAGAATCTAAGATATTTTATATTTGAAATATTTTATATTTGAAACACACCTCTTAGACATTGGTAGCTGGTAAAGGACTTTAAACACAGGAAGAGTCACATGATCTACTTACTGATAATAGATTTCTTGTATCTGGGATTGGGGAGATTTTGAGGGATATCAGATTGGAGTGGGGAGATTATTAGTAGGGTCACCATATATACCAGCATTCCTAGAACACTGCAAGTTTCTTATTTATTTTTTCTTGTGCATAATAATTAGTAAGTGTGTGTTTCAGTTTGGATAACAAAATCTATGGATCACACTCAGAGTCCTGTGGTGGCATAGGTGAGATTCTATGTTTGTTTCAGTACACCAAGGGTTGGTTAAGGAATGGAGAGGAGTTTTCACCCAGCACTATCAATGAAAACAGGAACTTTAACACCTATGGACTCTCTTCAATATGCTCTGCACACAGGCCTGGGTGGGGATAATAGAGATTTCAGTGAAAACCTTGTACATCAATCAAATGCTAAATATTGTACATGTATAATGTCTGAGTGGTGCACGACTCCTTGGGCCTGCTGTTCATTTGTCTCATTGCTGTTGCCTCTGAAATCTGGAGAGGAATAGAAGGGAAGGAATAGAAGCAACTGATGAAGGAAAGAAGAAAGGTAAGCCTTTTTGTGCAAGGCCTGGATAATTATCATGGTTAATTTTGATACTGCGGAAAGGACCATGAAACCGGTTCAAAGTTTCAACAGTCTGAGGTCATTATGTACTTAGAAGTTAAACGACAAATAGAGAAGCCATTTGGACAATTGAAGGGAGCAATGGTTTGTTTCCTAGTACATGTATTTAACCATGAGTTGTCATTTGGGCCACCTGTTAGAACCTAGGAAAGTTTACTCTGTGGCAATAATTGGGGAATATTTTTAAAGGAGGGAAGATAAAGTAACTGTAGACCCAAGAGATGTCGCTATCAGAAATATGCTTCAGCAGAAAAAAAATTGCATAAGAAGAAATGAAAAAGATACAAGGCTGCCATTTATTTTATTTTGAAAAGTTTTTCCCTCCAGTTTCTCATTTCACACATAAGAGGCAAGCATCTCCCCAACTCTAATCCCACTATAACCTTGTATTTATAGAGTGCTTATCTCCCAGGAGCTCAGAGGGCTTCCTGTAAATCCACGCTGCTTCAGAAAGTATTGCTTAACCAAAAGGGGATGCTTTTATTTAATCAGTCACTTCATTAAGTGTTTACAGGAGCCTGGAGCTGAAATTGCCTTAGCTCTGCTGCTGGTGTGGTGGGCTGTACTAGGGCAGGTAACATCTCCACGGCCCCCAGGCAAAAGGAACCATGGGATTGTCATTTTGCAAGTAGGAACCAGGCTTGCTTTCGTGGTTTTACTTTCATCTGTGATTCGGGAAGATGTTTCTAATCTGCAAAGCATTCCCCACTTTGCTGATTTGCCTTCATGACTCTTGGTGTCCCTGAAATATTTCTGCTGATTATCTCTCTATTTGGGAGCTCTTGTATATCCACAGGCAAGACAGTTTGCTGCAATAATTTTAAATCTTGGCCTTCTCCCCGCCCCATCATTTATATTTTTCAAACTGTTGTGTGCAGAATTTCATTTCAACACACTTATTTGCTCTGGGTTTTGTTCCAGAAAAATAGAATTGAATTAAAAATAAAAACCCTCTGAAGTGGAAAGGCTGGGTTTGGGGATGGAAATACATTAGTAATTCCTTCAGAATTTTTGTTGTTGTTGCAACTTTTCATTTTATTTTTTTTTAAATGCATGCTTCCCATAGATCCATAATTCAATGAAGTCAAACTCGAATAATTGCCTTGAATCCACTGAAAGGTTGTCTCACTGCATTTTTCACTTTGTTAAAAAGTTATTTTTAGAAAAGTAAAGTAGACTGAAAGCAAAGCCGGGCCTGTGCACAGTTCTAGAAACCTACAGTATTTCCAATATTGGGCCCCTGAAAGTTCTGCAAAGCCTCATCCATTCCTATTTCTCCCTTCCTTCCTCTCACTGCTCCTTTAGATCACAGGTGTCCAGCCTTTGGCTTGCTTGCCTGGGCCCCACTGAGTAAGGAGAACCTGCCCCCCCCACCTTGTCATCTGTGGCTACACAAAGATAAATGAGCAAAGATACCTGCATCTAATGCTGGCAAAATAACAGGCCGGGTGGGAGTTGCGGAAAGGAAAGAATTGAGATGTGGTATGGACCCGCACTGATTCTCTACAATAAATGTAAATCATCATGTACTAATAAAAAAAATTTTTTTTAAAAAGAAAGAAAACCAAAACAAGTAAGATTAACAGTTCATCAATGTGTAGGGACGCATCAGTAGTTGTTCGGGATGGAATGCAACCCATAGGGTGTGGAGTGGACCCGAATGACCAGGACATTTCATTCTGTGTCAGTAACATAGAATATCATGTGGATTCATGAGGCAATTTTAAAAAGTCTACTAGGAATATGTTTTTGATATTAAAAATCACATTATAGATGTTGGATTTGTTTGTTTGTTTATTTGTTTATGTTTTGGTACTGGGGAACCCATGGTCTTTACATTTCCATCCACTTTTTAATTTTTTTTTTTTTTCAATTTTGAGACAGTGTGTTGCCCAGGCTGGGCTCGACCTTGTGATCCTCCCGCCTCTCAGAATTTGGGATTACAGATGTGCTCTACATGCCTGGCTGTAATATTGTTTTTTGTTCTTTCATTGAACTATGTGCTTCTTGTGAATCTGGATAACTGCAAGCAAATAACATATGTGATCCTTCATCCTCAGAGTGACCACAGAACGAAAGCACTTGCACATGTTCTTGTCAGATAGAATAAACCCAGGGGAGGATATGTTGTCAGTGTTCCATTGTAAATACTAAGCAATCAGTTCCGAAAATTACTGCTGTACCATGAACAATGTTGGTTCAAATTGGAACAAAATGATAGCATCAACATTAAAAAAAATTCATTTATTTGAATGTTTATTTAAGAACTAGCTCAAATAGCCAAAAGTAGTTTCCTCCTAGTATCACTGACGTTTTCACGCTATGTAAAAGACAAATACACAAGTTGTGGACCCTTGAGTTACGACTGGCCTGACATAAGAACAATTCGGGTTATGACTGGCATTTTAGTTTTAACTTAGAATGAAAGTCTTGAGTTATGACCCTAATGCTGGCCGCTTGTGCTTCCAGAATGTCTAGGATACAGATTTAAGCCTTAAAGAGTTCTGGAAGGGACATTGCAATATTCTTTCCCTGTGGGGTTAACTGAGAAATCCTGGGCCAGCATCTCTCTAAGGACACTGAGCTCCACCTGTCTACAGCAGAGAGACTGTGAAGGCTGCGTAGAGGAGCCTGAGCCTTCAATTGACAAGTTGAGTTATAATCAGTCCTCGGGAACAAATGACAAACTTTCTCTAAATCTCTAGTTTTCAAAAATACAAAGCCAAAATACATGTTAGAGCTGTTTAGAGGCATCTACTTTGTAAAGGACGTGACTTTTTGTATCCCATGTAAATTGACACTTTGTAAAGATTTTTAATAACTACTTACATAAAACTAGTCTTTATTTTTATTACAATGTCATATGAGACTAAAAAACTCTGATTGGAAGGTGATTACTCAGTAAACCTCTTTTTTTGTCTTTTCTAGGATTCAGGAAGGATTTATAAAACATCACTGCACAGTAACGCAGCTATTACAATGATCTATTTGGGGAAAAATGTGCACCTGTCTTATGATGATCCAGACTTTCGAGATGAAATCAGAGTTTATCAGCAGCACTGTGGTGGGGAAAACCTGTGTGTGTACAAAGGCAAACTCCTTGAAAAAGGTACACCTCAAAGGTGGATTCTTTCTAATTGCTTGGGGTCAATGTTATAGAGAAACTGTTGTTGATATGTATCAAAATGACTTCAATCACTTTATAAAATTATGCCTCTCCAGGGTTTTATAAACCAGCTGCCTGAAAGTAAATCTAGATTTACTTCTCCATGATTGAAAGTGAAACAGCCATTACTCTTGCAGATTGTGGAAGAAGAAATTTGGAGTGATTTCACTGGGTAACATATTAATTTTGGGACAGAGATAGATGATCTTTAAAATATTGCACAAATAGACTGTCCCTCAAGTTACAAGTTAACTATTTGGCTTTCCACAGTGAATTATATCATATATTATTCTAAGAGAAAAATAACAGATTGGAAATTTGTTGTTTAGAGGTGTGTTGAAATAAAATCACAAATCTAGTACACTCCAGGGTGAATCACACCTAAACAAGTTAGCACAAAAATTTGGTTAAGTGGTCTTTTACTACATTTCTTGTTATTTGATCATAAATCTGTGCTTTTCAGCATAAGAGATCATTTTTATATCCTGTGTAAGTTTTGCATATTTACTCTAGCTTTTTTCTTCAATATTTAGTTCAGTGGAGCACTGATGAAAGGAAAACATGTTTACAGGATTTTATTCAATATTTCCTTGCTTAAGAAGCTCTGTTGAGAAAATGCTAGTATTTTGAGTAATCACAAGTAATATTTGGGAAATCTTGACACAGACATAGGCATGAAGGAAAGAGACCAGGACACAGAAGGAAAAAGAATGACTATCAGTGAAAAATATTTCACACCCTAAAAATAAAATTTAACTACATATCTAGGAATTGCATATTTTAAACTTCTTGACATACAGAAGTAAACAATAGAATGTTGACTTTACTTAAAGTAAAGTATGATGCACAATTATGCTAGGAACTTTTTTTTTTTTCAATTTTGTATATTCAGTGGAAATGAGATTTCCTTTGTCTCATCTTGCCAAAGCATCCCAGAGTTTGTTGTGTCCATTTTGCAGATGGGAAAATGGGTGGACTCCTGTGTTGGCGTGGGACCCCGAGGTCACACATCCAGAGCAGGGGCTGCGTCCTTGACAAGGTACAGGACCTGGCCCCGGTGCACGTAGCCTCAGGTAGCTTCTCTCAGTGTAAAGAGTTCCCTGCATTTTCATAATGCGAGGGGTGTGAAACTCCTAATGAGTTTGGCAAAGATAGCGGTATACTACAAACACTTATTTTTAAAGGATTACGATTCAGCTCTTAACTTAGGGGAATTACTGCAATTAGTTATAATCGACCATTGAAGCTGACACAGTGAAAACTGTCCTGGGTCTGAGATCATGCTGCATTCAACAAGATATATCTATAACCTGTATTTGACAGCTGGAAAAAGTGGTAGATGCAGATGAAAAGAAGTTGTAGCTGAACAACTTTTTTGGTAGAGGACATACACTGTGTGATGAGAGTGAGAAAGCAAAGAGGATGGGAGGAGGCATGCATGTCCATCCTAGGATTTTTTGCTATGGCTTTGGACCATCTTAAATACTAGCATGGAATGGGGACTTAAATATTTGAATCTTGTCCATACAGTAATTTTATCTCAGCTTGCCCTTGACTGCCAGGAAAGTAATTGTTCAAAATTGAAAAGTTGGGTGGCTTAGCATTGTCTTGAGGTTCAGCAATTTTAGCAGTTCAGCTGGGTTGTGAAGAATCTGCCCTTTTGACAAGTCAAAGTCGTGCACGATTTAGTGAAATGCAAATAGATTTTTAGAAGATTTCAGTTTTAAGCAAAAGACCTTTATCATATTCTTGGAAGAGTAAGCTCATTAAAATGTGGCAGTTGTTAAATGATCTTGCTCTTTTATCAAAAATAACAATAAAATTTTTTAAGAATGCAACAAGTACATCTTTTATTCCCAAAGGAATTCATCCTGTTCTTGGAGATTTTAGACTCCAAGCAAAAGCTGACTGCCTACTATATATATCGATGAAATGACTGAATATTTTTTCTACTTGTGAAGGGTATAGTTTCTTCCCAGGTGTTTTTATTTACCATGTTTATCTTTTTGACAAACACAAACTTTGACCTCTTTTTTTGCTAGCCCTCCTTCTTTCCATGAATTTTTTTTTTTTCTGTACCGGGGATCGAACTCAGGACTTTGCAGTTGCCAGGCAGGCACTTATGCCGCTAAGCTATATCCCCGGCCCAGTGACTGTTTTTTTTCATCTCCAGAAGTGATCCTGTTGCACGTGTTTGTGCGTTCCTCACCAGTACTCCTTGGCAAAGAAGTTCCTTCACTCTGGAACCGGCACACACATCCTCATACTATTAGTTCTTTTGTCTACAGTGCTTTCTTCCTTTTTAAATTCAAATTTTACGCTTCTTTTAAGACTTTTAAGGCTTCATTCACAGCTTTCTCAGGTGACTTCTATTCATTTTGTCCCAGGAGCACATAACTTACAGTCTATCCTCAAAACCAGAGCATTTCCCTATATTCTGCCTCAGACTTACTGGTTTTTCATTACTTGATTGGCTGTGTTGAATGTTTTAATTTCTAAGAATCATTTTGTTGAAGTGCAAATTAAATGCAATAAAAGGAGTCCATTCTGTGTGATTCCCTGATTTGTTGATGGTGACATTTATTTATTTAATTATTCTTTATTTTTTAATGAAAACTAAATTTATTCCCCTACATCAAAATGTTTACACACGATCATATATCTTTCTTAAATGTATTGTGTGAGTATGTTTTCTTTCTTTATTTTAATTAGTCCATGTTAGCATTAATGATTACATTCATCATGGAGAGTTGGGACATGTACATAAAACATCTTAATTCTTTTTAGATCCCCTTCCTTCATCTGCCTTCCACCTTCCTCCATCTCTTGTCCCTTTTCCTTTTGCAAAAGATGTATCGCCCTATTTCCTTCTGTCTTTTATTTTGTGGTTTAATTTATTTACATTTTGGGTTTCTCATATAAAAGAAACCATGTGGTATTTTAAGTTTGTGTGTCTGGTTTATTTCACTTAA
Source organism: Cuniculus paca (assembly GCA_004365215.1). Lineage (NCBI taxonomy): Eukaryota > Metazoa > Chordata > Mammalia > Rodentia > Cuniculidae > Cuniculus > Cuniculus paca. Next base: position 3,622 of record RJWT010032687.1, on the reverse strand, counting down.
TATTATGTTCTCAAGACACATTCATTTTCCTACAAATTGATTTTTGAGAATTGTATCAGTTTTGTAGTCATCATTACACACCAGTGTAGGAGCATCTCCCACATGTCCAGAAGTTTCTGCGTGTGCCTGGCAGTCTTTACTATCATAGCCAACCACGGGCAACCACTGATCTGCTATCTGTCCTAACACATTTTATTTTCTGAACATAGCTTCTGGACACTTCCTAAAAATGCAGCCATACAACAGTTGGTATTTCATGTTTTGATTCTTTCATCTGTATAGTATTTCTGAAAATTATGTATCTGCTTTGCACTGATATGATGATCAAGAAGTTTTGGACTTTGGATTTCAGATTTTTAGATCAGAAATGCTCAGCAATTTAAAATCTTATGTAAATATTCCAGGCTTAAAATTCTTTGAAATCTTGTCTACCCATGCATTTCAGATAAAGAATATCTACCTGCACAAATCATTTGTCACTCTCCTAATACTGCTGAATATATGCCACAGCATAGATGTTTTTACAGCCTTTTTTCAGTTGTTGGACATTTGTATTGTTTCTTGTTTGGACTATTAAAAATAATGTCACTATGGGCATACATGTAACATTTTTGCACACACATGTGTTGTCATTTCTCTTGACTAGGTTCCTAGGAGTGGTTTTGATAATTTTTTTGAGTATAGATACCACTTTCTCATTTTTAAATATATCTTAATAGTTTGGTAAAAAAGATTTTAGATAATGTATTATAGACTATATTATAGATACTATGGATTTTAGTTTCTGAAGTTTTCCTTTTGAGGGTTTTTTTTTTTCTTCAAGGGAGGATTTGTAGTTGTTGTTTGTTTGTTAACTTATGTAAAATAAATTTTGAAATTCAGTCCCTATCACCCTGGTGTAAAGCTATTGAAGTTTTGCTTCGATTTAAAAAAAAAATTGTGTGTTTTAAGCAAGACACTAGATTTCAGTATGGTGGTCATCAAAAGGTTAAAATGATTTGTTAAACTTTCTGGCACACAAGAGCCTTGCCTTGTGCCAGTGGGTCTGTTCTGGGGATATTAGTTTCTTAAGGATGGCCTTACCCCCACCCCAGTTATGGCTTAAGGCAACAAAAATTATTCTGTCACGGGTTTGGGGACCAGAAAAACAAAATGAAGGTGTTCACAGGGCCGTACTCTTCAAGGAACTTGAGGGGTCATTCTTCTTTTGACTTTTGGAGATGGGAGGGGGAAAGGAAGAGGAAATGAATGAGAATCCAGATGCAATGTATCTACGTACCAGTCCCCCACACGAATGTGTTACGTTTATGTATTAAAAACGTTTAATAATAAAAAAATGAAAATAAAAAGACAAAATGTAGTCAGGAACAAGAACAGAAGGAAATAGAGAATTTAGAAAAATCTTTAAAAATTATGAATATATAAATACTTTCATTTGATAAAGATGTAATTCTAGACAGCAATAACAAAAAGTATTGGAGGAAATATACATTTAAAAACCTACATTAATTATTTTAGGAAGGCGAATTCTACATATACATATACACACATGTATAATACATGCATTTAGAAGCATGAAAATACCTGATGATATAGCAGGTAAAATTTTTATTTAGCAATCTAAGTAGCGTTTAGGAATCTTAGAGTATGGAAGGTTGTTTTAGTGATGATATTCTCTTCTCTTCCTCTAAGGGTAGCAGTTACTGAATTTAGGGTAAAATTTAAATCTAGGATGATCTCATCTTGACCCCTCACTAATTCTATGAAGAGCCTGTTTCTGAATAAGGTTGCGTCTGAGGTTCCAAGTAGCTTGGGATTTCTGTGGTGTCAGGGGTACATGCAAAGTTCACGTGGTTTTCAAGTCTGTTCCATCTTTTATTTTCTACCAGGTTCTCTGTTTCCTCTGTGCAGAGATGAGGCCCTAGGCAGCTTGAGAATGTAAGAGTTGGGTAGGCTTCTTACATCCTGCCACATTCAGTGAACTGGGATGTGTGGAGAGCACATAGTGAGCCGCCATGGCTGTTTTATCGCTTGCATCTCCCTGTTAAATTTCGGATTTGTGTACCGACCTGTGGTTGGCTCTAATTAGACCTACGGTCTCAGGGAACTTCTGGCCTTCCTTGTTAGTTTGCCTCCCAGATTGCTACTTATTACCAGAGATACCACAGGCCTGGGGTTTTTCCTTTTCCCTCAATCAAGTCAGCCCCATCCCCAGGGAAGCTGCTGGTTGTTTATGTCCTGCCGTACCCAATGCGAATGACTGTGAACCCCAGGAACATGAGTGCTACAGAGTCTCAATTTTTATCTAAAGTTCAGCCATTTTTCACGAATTAAATGCCGATTAGTTGGTCCTAAATCTTTGGTTCATTTCCAAAGACACATTTTTACGGGGAGAGGATTTGGTGAGCTTATTTCGAGCTCTGGCACTTTAATTTTGTCTTTCTCACTAAATTATAACTTCTTTGAGAAGAGGCCACATTGGATATTTTTCTAGTATTTTTGTTTTTCTTCAGTGCCTGAAACAGTTGCCGTCCACCATCAGGAAATAATGAATAACTGTGTTTTACAAATACTATAAAATGCTTGCTAGTATGGTATATTATATAATCCTTAAACCTGCTTTGTGAAGTGAGGACGCTGGGGCTCCACCCCAAGTCGTCCTAGTTTATAGATGAGAATTCTGAAATGAAACAAATTTGAGTGACTTACCATGGCTTATACTACTAAGTGGAGAACTGGGAACTGAGCCAAACCCTTCTGATTTCTGGTCTGTATTTTTTCTATCCTCCATGGAAAAGCAGTGGAGTCAGGATTGAGAGATGTCATAGTACTTTAAAATGCAACATCACAAAACTAATAGCAAATGGAGTACAGAGAGGGTATTATTTCTTGCTTAATACATTTCAAAAAGTGAAGAAAATGAAGTGATAGCTGGGTATGTTCTGTTTGTGCTACACACACACCCAATGGAAAAGCAGTCACGTCTAGGTGTTGCTTTCCTGTGCCTGTTTTTGATGTTTCCTTGAGTGCATTCTCTTCTTCACCTGGTGCCCAGGAGTTTGCCAGGCACAGTGGAGTGGGTTATATCGTGTGGAAGAGGAGTTGAAGTTTCTAAAGCAAAAGCAATGAAACTTGCTTTCTAGTCCCCACTTGAGGAGTCACTTTATCATTAGAACAAGTGGACTTTAAAAGCTCACTGTGTGTTAGCATCCCCAGATACTAACTTTTCCGTTCTTTCCTAGTTTGTTTAATTTTACATCGCAGATACTAAGGTATTAAGTCTTTAGAATGATGTATATCTGACTTAGACATCTTTAGGGTCATAATGTGACATTCTCATAACATTTCTAGATGATGGTGACATAGATTACAATAATGAACCATTTACCAGTTGGAGAGACCTCAGTTCCCATTGTTCTGGGTCCTGGAGAAACCAGGATGAGCTAAGTTCATCTTCAGCTCTCAGGGATTTCACAAACATACAACAGGGCAAATATCTAGGTTAGGGTTTTCAAGTGGGCCCCCAGAGCCAGCAGCACCAGTCTCTGCTGGACAGTTGTTGGATAAGCAAGTTCATGAACCCTACACCAGACCTGCTGCATCAGAAACTCCACAGTGAGGC
>RJWT010032686.1:0-14067 GCA_004365215.1 Cuniculus paca | reverse complement strand
GCTATGCAGTTCAGTCTGACCTTGAGCTCACTTTGTAGCCCAGGCTGGTCTCAAACTCACAACGATCCTCCTGTCTCAGCCTCCCAAGTGCTGGGATTACAGGAGTGCGCCTCCTTGCCTGGCAAACTTCTTTTCTGCATACCCTTCAATGCCAGAGTTCTTTACAGAATCTTTTTGTGGTCTTGGCCAACATACATGTTTTAAATGGTCTTTTCAAATTTCATGGTCTTCTCTACCACTTTTACTCTGAGATCCCTAAATCTCCTACTTGTAGCTTGCTTGAGTTATTAAAGAAATATGGTTTGATGGCTTTAGTTTTTACTTCCCATTACTGGAATCAATGTCGTGTCAGGAAGACAAGCATAAAAGTGATATACATTAGTTACTTTTCTAGGAGAATCTCGCTAATTTCTAGATGGTTCTATTTCCAGTTCTTCTTATGCCCAGCAGTTCACAATCTAAAGTCACTCTTTGATAGTCACATTGACTCTTTCATAATTGCTTCTTTTCTGACTTGCTTAGAGATCACTATTTTCTAGAACTTTCTCTCTGAAATAACTGGACGTTACCACCTCAAAAATAAGTTGGATGGTATCATTGTCCTTTTTCTGCCATTGTATTAATAGGTAGGAAGAAAACACAGTGGTGACCTTAAACAGCAGACTCTAAAAGTGTTATCAACTCAAGTGTGAGGGAACATCTCCTAGATGGCCATTTGCATCAAAGAGCAGTAAAAACATTTGCCTCAATAAATAATGATCCCCAAGTATCGAGTAACCTTATCCTTGTAGTCTCGGAAGCACTGGGCAGTGCTGACCCTGCCTCCTTCCTGAAACTCCTGCTGTGACTGCCATGTCCAGTGTCACTGTCAAAACTCCTTGCAAAACCTTTGAAACCCACCGGATTTGGGTAGACCACTGCATGGGAAGGTGACGTCATAAACCCAAATGCAGGATAGCAGATAAGGAGAAATCAAAATACACCCTGAGGCTCCTAATTCTATTTCTGATTAGTTAACAGGATTAATTTGATGGCTTTAGCTTTTATATTCTGTGACTAATGTCAAATCAGTTCTTTTGTTTTTCTAGTGATTTGACTGGAATTTTTTTTCATTTTCTTTTTTAATGTACTAAACCTCTCCCATATTTTATCCAATTACATTCTTTTAAAAATACTCAAAGTAACCACCCATATTTTAAGAAATAAAGGCTAAAGTGACCACATGACTCATATTTTAAATCATGGTAATTACACAGAGTATGAAAACTACCTTTAGGTATTGGTAAAAACACTGCTGCTTGATAATTGTGCTTCATCTCAAGTTCATTTTTAAAATTTTTTATTCTTATTGGTCCATGCTTATATTGCATAATGATTCATTCATCATGGGGAGTTGGGACATATATGTAACACATCTTAGTTCTTTTTACATTTCCTTCCTTTTTTTTTTACACCCTCCCTCCATCTCTTGGTCCCTTTCCTTTTGTAAAAGGTCTATCTCCCTATTTCCTATTCTCTATATTTTATTTTGCTCTTTTTTATATTTTGGGTTTCTCATACAAAAGACACCATGCAATGTTTAAATGTGTGTGTCATTTATTTCACTTAGCATTATGATCTCAAAGTGCAATCATTTCCCCACAAATCACTCAAGTTTATATTTTGTTATGACAGAGTAGCACTCCGTTGTGTATAAATGCCACATTTTCATTATTCATTCATCTGTTGATGGGCATATAGGCTGCTTCCAAGATTTAGATATCATGAGTTGTTCAGCTATAAACATGAGTATGTATTTATCACCTTAATATGATGCCTCTAACTATTTCAGGAAGATACCTAGAATGAGAATTGCTGGGTCAAATGGAAATTCTAGTTTTAGTTTTTTGAGGAATCTCCATTCTGATTTCCTAGTGGTTATACTAGTCTACATTCCCAGCAATAATGTAGAAAGATTCCTTTTTACCACAGCCTCATCAGAAATTGTTATTATTTGATTTTTTGATGTCAGGCATTCTTTCTATAATAAGATTGGATTTCATTGTTTTTTAATTTGCATTTCTCTAATGGCCAGAGGTGATGAACATTTTTACATGTATTTATTGCTTATTTCCACTTCTTTTGAGAAGTGTCTATTCATGTCAGTTGTCCATTTTTTGACTGGGTCTTTTATCTTGGGGGTTCTAATGTTTTGAGTTCTTTATATAGCCTAGATATTAGTCTTCTATTTAAGGAATGGTGAGCAATTTTTTTCCCATTTTGTAGTTCCACTCTTTTAGTTATTTGGAATTTCCTTTTTAAATTGGATGAATTTATGGCATTTCTGTAAGTTAAAATTTTTTTCAGAACAGATGCATTTATTTTTAATATTTTTGATCCTTGATTGACTGATTCCTAGCGTACAGAAGGTTTTCTGTCATTTTTTCTTTTTCTTTAGGAATCCAATTGATCCAGCACATATTTTAGAAATACAGTGTTTTCTTTGCTGTCCTGTAGTACCATCTCCAAAGGAAATCAAACATACATACCTGTTAAATTTATTTCTTGGCTTTTTTGGATCACTGAGTACAGTAAAGTAGAAATAAGTACTATTAAGATGAAGACACTCATTTTAGATTCAGAGAAACAGTCCACTCTCAGGATGAGAGGGTTATTCTCACTGATTAAATTCTGAGTTTCGAGTTTTTGCCCAGTATTCAGTATCTCCAATATCTACACAGCTCAGTGCAGATTCATTTAGTTTTTTGACAAAGGCGTTGGTTGGATTTTTAAAAAGAATTTCTCCTGAAGCAGAAAATTGATTTCATGTAGATTTTTCACTCTATTACACATATTAACTACACTGATTTAAATGATGGAAAAGAGCAAAAGAAATGGAGATATGTCAGGGACAAGGCCAATAAGGCTATACATTTCAAATTATAAAGAATCAAGAGAACATTATCAACCGTTTATTGTCAGAAAAGTGGAGAATCCTACTCATGTCCTTGAAAGTAAAAGGTGGGGTTACCAGTGAATGTCAAATTAATTCTTCTACAGATGGAAGTGACTGGTTCTAAAGACATAGGATGATGATTTGAATGTGGCTATAATGTTAAGTAAACCAGTAATTAGAACCAGGTTTCTACACACACACACACACACACACACACACACACAGAGCAGAATCTATAGTTAAGTAGATTTTAGCTCAAATCTAAGCTCCTTCACTTACATTTTAAGTGATATTAGACAAATCACTTACTCTCAGTAAGTTACTACCCTCATCAGTTAATACTTTGGGAAAATAAGAATACACTTTCCAAGGTTGATGTTAAATAGCCAAGTTCCTGTAAAGTGCTCATCTTAGGCAGTGGCACTAAGTACAAGTTCAATGTTTATTGTATTATTTTTCTAGGACTTCCATACAAAGTACCACAGACTACGTGGCTTAGATGAACTGAAATGTATTGTCTCGTAGTTCTGGAGACTACAGTCTGAAATCAAAGCGTCAGAAGGGCCATGCTCCCCTTGAAACCCAAAGGCCAAGCATCCTTCCTTGCTTCTTCCAGCTTTTGGTAGCCCCAGACATCCCTTGGCTCATGGAAGCATACCCCAATCTTTACGTAGCGTTCCCCCAGATTGCTTCACATAGTCTTTCCTCTGCATATCTGTCTCTGTATCCAAATTCACCCTTTACAAAACACACCAGCGATATTGGAATAAGGCCTACACTAATGACCTCATTTTTGACTCGATTATTTCTTTAAAGAATGTAGGTCCAAATAAGCTCACATTTTGAGGTATTGGTAGTTAGAATTTCACATTCCTTTTTACGGTGTGGTTAGAACACAACTCAATGCATAACAATTTTATTTACTAAATTATCTTATAGGAGACGTTTTGCAAGAGATAGGTCAGTACAGTATATAAAGTATTTTAAAACTGTAGAATCTTCACCAGTGATTCATTTTGTTTCTTTTTCACTTTAAGAGAAAATATTCAGTCTTTTTAGTTTAAGGACCTAGGTATGAACTGAATGTTTCCTTCCTGCTCTTGGCTGAATCTACGATGACTGGGTATTAACTTCTCTGTCATCCTGTGGTTTCCCAGTCTTGAGACATGGAAAATTGCCACAGGCCTTTACAGCTGGGCCTGTAAAAGTGTAGACCACAGAAAAAGAACACACACCCTTACTCTGAACTGTCAATCACATAACGACCTCCATTCATTCATCACAAATGGAGGGAAATGGCTCTTCAATGGAATTTAAATGAGTATAAATTATACACTTACTAATCAAAATGAATTCAGATTTCTTTTTCTTCTTTGAACGTTTTAATCAGTAATATGGGATTCTGTTATTTATATTTTCCAGTTCTCTCTCCCATGTCTTGATTTTAACCCCAGTTTCATATTACCAGGCAATGCCCGCACAAGACCCATTCATTTCCACTTCTTCCTATGCTTTGCAAATGATGTATGGTAACATTGTAAGTCAGAAAATACTACGATGCGTTGATCTCTTAACACTGCTGCAATCATGGATACACCTAAAAAGGGCTTCAAATTAGTTAGCATAAATAAAAATAGTACTCAATACAGAGTGCCGGCCAGTGGGGTGCAGAGAATTTTCGTTTATTTATTCTTCAGTGGTGTGTTGATCTACATTCAATCAAATGCACTGAATGACCTCCTGTGAGAGAAACATGTGAGAGAGAAGAAAAGTCACATATTCATGTGAAAGGAGAAACAAAAATTAGAGAGAAAAGAGGAATGGGCTAAGTATTTTATAATTTAGCAAGATAAAATTCCAAGCACCTAATTTCTTACATTCTAAAAGTAATGAAAAGTGTAACTTCTTGATAGCCAAAAGAAAATTTTAAGTGCAGAGCTACCTCTTCTTATGCTGTAGAATTAATCATAAAAAATGTAATTTTAAAGCAAGCCTTCCTAAAATACATGTTTTCCCTTTGGCAATATTAATTAACTCAGAGAGAATCTGTTCCATTCTTTTCTCATTTTTAATTATACTTTGTCTTTACCACAATTTTCTAAGCAGCTAGTGATTTGAAAACAAGTAATTATATACACTAAGGATACACTTCTTTTTTTGGAGCGGGGGAGTTAGGGTCTCACTGTGTAGTTTACACTGGACGTGAGTTCACTACATAGCCAAGGATGGCCTCAAACTCGCAGTGATCCTCTTGCCTCAGCTTCCCCAGTGCTGGGATTACAAATATGTGTTACTTCACTCTGCTTACACTTTTTTATTTTTTATTTTTTAAAGTTTATAGGAACAATTTAGGTATACATAATGACCACATTCATTATAGGGAATTTGTATCTGTACATGATATATCTTGATTCCTCTCCCTTTCCCACCTCCATCCCTTCTTTCAAGCCCTCTTTCCCTCCCCACTGACATTTCTTAAATTTTCAGATTTGACCTCAGGGCCTGCGGTCCTCGCTAAATGGGCAGCAGTAATGGATCAAGACCACAAGGTGGCACTATAAACAATGGGCTATTGGTACTTAGTTTAATCAGCATCTTCTCTATCTAATCCAACCCAAGTGGTTTCAAAGAACACCTGAAACGTTTTGGACTATCATGCAGAATAGAGATGAGGAAAGATTATGTAAATGGGAGAAAGCAGCTATTATCCTATCACAAGCACACTCCATCCATTTCCTAAACATGAGAAACCACATTAAGGACTTTTATTATTTACTGTGATGAATCAATTACTTGAAAAATGAAATGAAATCTGTGTTTTGTTATTCGATGGGCTAAAAGAAACTTTTTCATGTGTTTTACTTTCCTTAACCTTTTTTTTGAAATGCACTAATGCCATTGAATTTATAGTTGAACTACAAGACAGAAAACAAAAAGTTATTAGTTCACTAGGTATAGGCATAACATACATGTTTAAATCTGTGTAATCTGATTGCTTCAGTCAAATAAGCAAGAGAACTGACATTGACAGCTTAGAAAAGTGACCTTTCCAGATCAATAGTTCTGAAACTGATGAGGGGCTCTTATCAGAAGTACATGACAAAATCAACTCCCAAAGTAGCGCCAATTAATAAAACAAATTAGCAACATATCTTCTCTTCAATGCACTGATGCCTATATTTCCTTCTATGAAACTTTCTTCCACTTAGCAGCTGTTAATCATCACTAAAATAATCATCACTTGCTGTGCAATTGTTGGAGGGCTTGAGAACAGAAATGGTTTATAAAAAATTTGAAATATGCCAATTATTGAAAAGGACCTATCCTAATTTGAGAGTCTTACTAATGTCCTGATTTTAGTTTAATGCTAAGTGGAAGAGCTAAAAATGATCAATGGCGAAATGCATGAAATTGCTTGCACTTCTGAATGAACTGTAACAACAGGATAATTGAAAAGTTAGTTTATATGTCAAAAATTTTAAATTAGTCATTTCTTCCTGTTGCTGAAGGTAGGTATGAATGGTATACACACACTTTAAAGTGAGCTAAAGCAAATCCAGGAGGAAAGCAAATAGGTTACATCAGTGCCTTTGCTGAGCATTTTCAAATCATAGGGTTTTGTCCTTTATGCTTTTGTTCTTGATTCTTATTAAGCTACACTAACGCACACAGTTCAGTCCAAAATTAAACTGAAAGCTCCTTGGGTACAGTAATATATCTTCTTAGTTTTAAGTCCTAATAAGATAATGATAAGAGTCATAGTAATAAGACTAATATAACAAGGGTTAACATTTGTTAAGATCTTATTAGATGCCAGGCATTGTGTTAAATACATATCATTTCACATAGACCTCCCCCTCCCCCCAAAAAACTCATGAGATTAATACTAGTTTTTTTAATCTAATAAAGAGGAAACAAAGGTATAAATTAATTTTCCAAGCTTACATAACTCCTGCGTACTAGAGCCCAGTTTCAAACCCAAGAATACTTTATGCCAAAGCCCCAGGCTCGCCTTGCGGAGTGGGGATAGAAGCATGGTTGTGAATAGGCATATTCTCCATAGTCTATCTGGCTCCAAAGCTGACTAGTTTTATGGTTCTGGGTGAATTACTTAAGCATTCCGAGTCTCACTATAATTGCTATGATAGCATCCAGCAGCTCATAAAGCAGAAATTCAAAAACCATTACTAAGAATCTTCTAGTTTCTCTCAGGTACTCCAATTGCACAAATGAGTCCTTTTGCAAAACATATTCCAGCTTTTCTAACAATCTACTAAATTAACTGACGTTTGATACAACTGAATTAAAGAGCATATATGATTTTCAGTAATAGTCTTCAGTTGTTTCTGATAAGGTAATGCTGTGCTTTGACTATTAGCATTTCAGGTGATGGTAGTTAAATTACTGCCGTTTTTCTTTGATAAGTTTACTAAAATATCTACATGTCAAATGGAGTTGGAAGTTGAAATTAATAATGCAAATGAACAGTAAAGAGTTTTTTGAGATAATGATCATTCGGAGTACGGAAATTTAACATTCCTATACCTATTGAAGGATTGTTCTGATTTGCCTCTGGTTTCATTTTATTTAGCCTGTGCCCTTGCTTCCATAAACCAAATCTCCACGATCCGCTAGGAGGGTGGGAATCTGTGTTTCGAACTAAAATTACACACGGGAGGGGACAGAAATATAGCAGAGGTTACTGTCATTTTTGGGTTATTCATTTAAAACTAAACAAAAAAAATCAGCAAGGAACAATAATCTCTTCTTCCACAGGCATTCTGGGCATTTCAGACTCCGTATTTATGGAAATTCATTAATCCATTGACCAATGGCCTTGAAGACAATGCTGTGTAACAGAAAAAACTTTGAAGTCAAGGTTAAGAAACACTAATTTTAATCCAAACCACTTCTATCTACCTCAGTCTGACAGTGGAGGATTTCTGTTGCTGTACTTTAAAGATTTTAAGAATGAGTACAGTGCAAAGGCAAAGATACTAATTCTGAGCAATATCCCAAAAGCTTAACAAGTTGTTACATGAAGAATCAGAACAATGCCTAATTACTTGTGCTTCGTTATAGCTTACACATTATATCGAAGGAGTTACCCTTAGAAAGGGAACTTTGACAAAAACCTATTCATCTAAAAGAAGTTTTTCCTAAAAGAGGGTTTTGTTGTTTCAAGTAACAAGAAAACTATAGCTGGAAGATTAAAAAAAAAAGACATCCCTTCCACAGTTTTTTTTTTGTCCTGACCTATCATAAGACTAAGTGTACTCCGTTTCATGCAAGCACAAAACAGAATAAGTAGGTGTCAGTGGATTATCATAGAGTCATTAAACACACCTTTACCATCTTCCACATTGACACACTCAAGGAAGTGGGTATCGCAGCTCCTACCACAGTGTTAATCCACTCTTTAACTCCTTCTCCTTTCTCAGCTACATTCTCCCTTTCTGGACAGCATCAGTCTGGAGAAACCACAACATTGGACAGAGCTGAAGACAAACACAAGGGTCGCTAGAAGTCAGGTTATTGCCATTTCACAGTTTGCTCTGTCCCTATGAGCCATGATTCATAGGGTTCTGTGTTCTCGCTCTTAGACAATAGTAGAGTAGTGATTAAAGAGCCAATTCCAGCCCTAACTTCACTACTTACTATTTGTATATCTTACTCCCTGGACAGTTTCCACTTCTCAGAAATTGGAATTATAATGGTATAACCTCAATGGTTATGAGGATTAAATGAAATCATACTTGCACAGTGCTTAGGATGGTATTCAGCACATATAGTAAATGCTACCACCATGGCTACAGATGCAGCTAATAATGAAGAAGGAACACAGAGGCATGACATAACAGGGAGAGCTGAGAAATGTCTGAGCTTCGGGTCCATATCTAGGCAATGTCTGGAAGACTGGAGGGCTGAATTTGTCAAGACTCCATTTCCATGAAGCACTTCAGTGTCTCCTGGGAAAGAATTCCTCCTAAGAGAACAGAGGACCAGATATATAAGCTTTACCCCCGTGAAATCGCCTCAGTTGTCAGAGGGAAAACAGTGATTAACAGAATATTCTGTTAACATTGAAAATGTAGCTAAACTGGCCTGGCTCCTATATGCTTATGCTATGTTTAATTCAAGAAAAGTAAGGAGGGAAGGAAGGAACAGAGGGAGGGAGGATGGAAGCAGATAGACAGAGAGAGAAAGAAGGGCAAGGGAAGGCAGGTGGGCAGCCAGAGCTGAAAGGGCTGGTTGCATTTAAGGAATGAAATTTCTTCCCTCCAAGAACAACAGTGGTTTCCGGTCATGATGCCCTGTGCTGCAGAAGGCAGACTACCTGCTGCCATCTGAAGGATGCTGCTTTCATGAGGCTTAGCCCAAGTGATGCCCAGATGTTTAAGGAGAATGAAAGGTTCATTTGTGAGCATGTTGAACATCTCCCTGGAGCTTCTCAGAAATCACTGGAAAGGCCTGGAGGAGTGGAGGATGCCAAAATATCAAGGGAAGTTGAGCATTAGAAAGCCATGAGTTGTTACTATACTAAGAGCTTTCTTGATGACCTCCGTTTAACCAACTCACAGTCCAAATCGATGACCTCTGAAACATACCAACACGTCGACAGTATGCTAAAAGTTGGCAGCTAAGAAACCAATACTATTGTACACATCTTCCCTTAGCATCTGAGTGTGTTTGCTTACCAAATTTTCATGGTATTTGTGCAAAAACCTGTTCATGTCAGTGGTACTCGGTACTATAAGTTCAGATATTAGTTTCCATTATATAAACCCTTAATGTGAAAAATAAAGATAATTCTTCTAGGAAAATTAATTTAAAATCCACAGATTAATAAAATTGTATCTTCAAAAAGACAAGCTCTGAAGCTAAATGGAGTAAGGCGATTGTGAAAAAAAAATCAGAGAAAATTCATAAAAGCCTAGGAGTATTCCTGATGGCTTTGGAAGTGCCTTTGAACTATAGCTTCATTTTAAGTTGAACTAAATTATCAACCCTAGAAAGTGTATTATGAACATTATTTATATAAGAATAACAAAGTAAACCCAAGAAGAAGACACTTGCATAATAAAAATATCATCCAATGAATGTGCATTAATTTTTTAAATTAAGATGCAATACTTAGTATGCATATGTACTATTTTGAAATGATTCAATATGTTAATGAATTTCAGGGTTAACTAGCCAATTACCAGTCCTGAGCATACCTGAAAAGAAGGCTTGTTCTATGTTATTGTAACCCTATTTTCAACCTAATCTACGATAGTCACATCTTTCAGTTTTTACATAATATACAACAGCCTTAAAATAATATTTATTTTACCCAGAATTGTAATTGAATACTTGATATCTGGGAAATTAAAATGCTAACTTGAAAGACTAAATGCAACATTCAGTGGCCAGGTTTGTTCTGCAAGCTCTCCTGCATCTACATCCTTCTGTGTGTTTTTTTCAAAAAGAGGCAGACTTGGCGTCTACATATATAGTAAAAAAATTTGAAGGACACCATGAAGATGCTTTCCCTCAAATATGTACCGCACCAGCTTGTAGATGCCTACAGTGCTATAGTCGCTAATGCTTTCTTTGCTGCTTTCGAAATTCAGCTTTTCTCACTGTCAGAATTGAGAGGCAGAGGACCCTCTAACCCTTCTGGGGGACAAGAGGGGAGATGACAAATAAAAATTCCTCAATTATATACTCCAAGAATGATAACTGTATACTCCTAGTTTCCTAATCTTCTGTGATGCTTGATAAAGTCAGGTATCAGGTAACACCTTACAGAATCATTCCACAGTACTGAGGAATATCCTTCCTGAAATGTTTGATTTTGAGTCAAATTTTTCTTATAGCTTAGTGGAATAATGATCTATACCAAATTTCTTTGTTATGTATACAGAATATTATATAAATAAAACTGTATATGAGTCATTCCATCAATGTTAAATTTCATGAGAATAAAAAGGCCGCTGTCTCTAAATTACTCTGTTGAGAAACATTTTATGTGTGCTTATTGCATGGTATCTCCTCTGTTCTGATGGAACTTTAAAGACTGGAGAAACTTCAATGTTGTGTTTTAATTTTTATCTATTATATTTTTAATTTTGCTTAGCACTTTGTATTATGATGAAAAGGACCAGTAACATTTACTAGCTTTGCAGTGGTTCTAGGGTGGAGTTTTCAATGATAACAGCTTGCTGTGGCACTTGCACCATAGGTTTGCTAGCACTGCTCTAGAACATTCCTTCAGGGAAGTCATCGTTAATTTAATAATTTTTTCTCCAATGTCACAGCCCATTCATTAAAAGCAGACCAACTATGTAAAATTAGTCAGCCAAAGGACAGATTAGAAACATGCTTTCTAGTAAAGGAAGCATTAGAAGTCACAGGGTACCCCCACTGCCACACACCAAATCTTATACAGTAGGGTTTTCTCAGCTCTTCTAAGTGTTGTGAGAATCTTCACTCCAAAGCTCCAGGGAAAGCAACCCAGGTCCCAATCAATGAATACAACCTTGACTCCTACCCGATCTCTTGATTATGCTTCTGAAACAAGGAGTTCAATACTTTCATCCATACCTAGAATGAACCTTTGAGATGTGTTGTTGATGCTTCCATAGTTCAACCTGGCCCCGTGGCTGTCACAAACAGGAAACTCCTGGAGCCACCCTATGTGACTCTTCAAAGAGTTTGTTTCTGCCATGTCATAAAGGAGTACATGTTGGCCTTGCCCACTGTTATAGTTGATACACTGTGTCAACTTGAGAAGTTTAGAAATTTAACTAGGAGACTCAGCAGGGAGCCAGGATCCTTACTTAAGAGGAAGGCACAGAGGTGGTGTGAGTGCTACACCTGCCCTGGTGTGGGGGTAGCCTCTTACAATATAACGAAGGAGTAGAGGCTGTTCTCCTTTTTGCTCTTGTTGCTTTGCTGTCTTCTGCCACCTTGAAGTGTTACCCCTATGCCATGCCACCCTGCCTTGGAGCCAGCTGATTATAGACTGAAACCTCCACAAACTGTGAGCCAAATAAACCTTTCCTTCTTTAGTTTTGGGCATCAGGTACTTTGTCTCAGCAACAAGAGAAAAGTAACCAAGACACCCACCTTGGGACCTCAGTGGGGGACAGAATGTCTTCACTGGGTCCCTGAAATTTTACTATGTGTGTTGATGTCAATGGGTAAATCTAGTTCTATTTGAAAAAAAAAAAAAAACCAAAAAGATGTAGTTGCAGGAAAATTTCTAGAAGAAACCTGGGCACTAAGTATTGTACCAAATTTTTAAAATTAATGCTTTACTTTCTAAGATACCAGGTATCCAATTACAGTGCTTTGGGTAAAATAAATGCTATTTAACATGTAAATAGTCTAAGATACCACAAACTGCTCATTCTATTATTACTTTCCAAATCATGTAGATTGAAAGCATACCTCTCTCTGTCTTTATATTTCCAAACAGAATACCCAGGATTTTGGGGGCGTGGGGGAAAACAACCTGTGCAGTCACAAAGGACCACACGCCTAGAAGAGTCTTTTGCATGATTCGAAGTTCTACTATCACAAACTTGAAGTTTTTAGTAAGTTTTGAATGAAGGCCCATTTTCATTTCACACTGACTTCTACAGATGATGTAGCCAATCCTGCCTAAGAATCTGAATTGTTTAAGTTTATTCTCGTGTATGGGGACATCTTCTCTTTGCTATCTGTGGTTCTGAGATTAAGACATAAATTAATGCTGAATGTCAAAAGTCAAAGCCAAGCTGAGAATCAAAGAGAACAACCCTGGAAAGCCTGTTGCTACAAGTGTTCAGGCAGCAAGGATGGCCCACTGAAATGGAAAACTCTGAAACTTTCTTAAGGTCTTCTTAAACCCCATTACTTTTTCCTTGCTCATAGTTAAGCAATTTCCAGAGGCCTCAAGCTTTGTGTATTATCTGTACATAAAAATGTATTGCTTTGGTTTGCAAATTTTCAGTTTGATTATCCCAGAGAAGGCAGAAAAATAGGCTTGTCTACTAACTGCATTTTAAACTGTCTCCACCACACACACACATTCGTCTTTTGGATGAAATGAGTCTGATTCAGTTGTTCTGCACAGCCTTCTTCTAAGTGCTCGACAATACTCATCATACAGTCTAAAGCAACTGATAACCTTAGTGGCTCTATTACATCAGAAAATACATAAGAATGACAGTATGAGAAATATGCTCAGCTTTAAGAAAGATAAGCAGTTAGCTAGAGATGTGGAACACTGTTTCCTAAAGTAATTTCAATTCTTGATGTGGTTATAAGAAAAACTATTAGTCACAGCACAGAATGAATGAAGTTCGGAAGAATATTCTGCCAAGGCTAAATCTACCTGTCATGCTCAGAGGCAAGCTACAAATAAGAAAGAAAATGAAAGCTCATCTCCTCTTTAAGACAGAGAGTATTTCTTCTTTGAACTCCTTATGGACAAACTATGTATTTATGCCATTTACACAGTGGAGAAATAGATGCACTAACTGATCCACAGAGGCCAAAATCCTAATAGTTATGCATTAGTAAGGTTCTTCATTATGGTTAATGATTTTCCCCATTTTGAGAGAGAATGACTTTTTTGGTTTGGCAGGTTACAAACTGTTTTGTCTCTCTGAATACTGCCATTTGCCCTGCATATTTTCAGTGAATCATTGCTCCTCATCCAAAATTCCTTTGACCTGAAAGATAGGACATGTATCTCAATACCATGAGTCCACTGGAATCCTCCAGTCCTACCCTGTGCCAGAAGGAATGGGTGGATCAATGCCTGAAAGTAGACAGAGATTACCAGCACATCCTAGTTGGTTAAATAAATAACCAATACTTTCTTTGAGAATTCCCAGTTCATTGCCCATCTGGTCACGAAACATTTTCATATCCTAATAGTTCCCATTAGGTGATTTGAATTTTTTAAGAAATAAGAAGGGAAAGACAGATCTGACATTTTCATCCAAGCTAAAATACACACCACTGCAGTTTCAGCTTCCCTTAAAACAACAAACAAACATACAGTGTGCAAAATGGACATTCTTTCTTTGGTGGTCTTCATCCCAGCACCAAAGGGGGAAAAGTAAAGGTTAACCCAACATGCTTAGCAACTATAT
>RJWT010032685.1:0-14067 GCA_004365215.1 Cuniculus paca | reverse complement strand
ATTGTTCTCAATGTTTTGTTTTGTTCTGATTAATTGTTTTACTTTATTCAGTTTTTCTGTTTGGATTGGTTTTATTCTGTTTTGTTTTGGTTTGATTTTGTTATGTGTGATGGAATGGACAACTATTGTGACTATAACAAGATATACTATGGTAGCCATTGTTGTTTTTCTATTGTCCTGCTTTGAAGTTCTGTATAAATTTCACTGCTTTGTTTTGATTGAATTTATTCTGTTTTGTTTTGTTGGGCTTTGTTATCTTTAAAATAAAATAAAAAATTAAAAATATATAAAGCACATATACTTTTCCATCATTAGCATGGATATTACTGTTTTGTGATCTTGAAAAAGTTACTGAATTAGAAGCTTAAATGCATATAGTAAATCTAAGTGGTCTAGGACCATACCAAGAGTAGAGCCATTGTATGCTATATCTAGGGTACAGGGAGGGGAGTGGGTTTAAAGAACTAATGGCCAGGTGCACTGGGGAAGACAGTAGGAAAGACTTCATACTTACAGAGGGACCAGCTCTTTCTTTCTAAGTTTAATTGTTTTAAAGAAAACATTCTCACTTTTCAGTATCATGGAGGAATAAAATTTGTAAGCAATACAATGCTTGCCAGATCTCTGACTTTCCCCATTTTTCCTTCTTGCTTTACTTATGAAACTATCAATTATGTTGTGTGGGAGCCTGTTGATCCTAGAGTATTGCCTGTTTGTAGGACTGACTGCTCAGTGACAGCCAAATGATAAAGTTGAGGTCCTGTGTTGAGTCTGTTCCCCGATTTACTCTTTAGAGGAAATCAGAGGAAGTCCTGTAGGTGCCTCTCCCTCTACAAGACACCTCCTGAAAAACCTGGTCCTTAAAGCCCTTCCCTGTCTCGTCATCTGAAGAATCAAGTCCATGCTTGGCATGACAAAGAAAGTCCTTTGTGCCTTGGCTGCTTCCCTCTTTCCATCTCAGCCCCTGACGCTTTCTCCTTTCACTTCATGCTACAGTAACAGTGAATTGCTTGCTGTTCTCTTAACACACTATGGCATTTTACACTTCCTTGTCCTTGAATGTGCTGTTCCTTCCTTCTGGAATGTTCTTGTCCTCCTTTGCTCCCTTAAAAACTTTCAACCTGCACAGATGTCACATCTTTTGGGTAGAATTCTTTGCAATCTCTAATGGAAACTTTATTCTGTGTACACCTTTATAACTTCATCCACCCCAGCTTTGCTTCTTCCAAGCTATGTAGTAATTTGTTTACATCCATGTTATAGGTTGTGGTTAGATGTTCCCCTAAAGCCTCATGCAACCATAGGTGTGGCTTTTTCAGAAGTGGTTGGATCCAGAGTGTGTGACACTGGAGTTGATTCATGGTGCAATGCTGGAATCAAGGGCACTAGGATTAAGGATGTGAGTGCTACCCACCCTAAGTAGCCTGGATAAGATGAAAGGGATAGAAAGAACTGTGGTTGGCCCTTGTTGTTTTGCTACCTTCTGCCTGCCATCAACTCTTTCTCTTTTGCATTGCCTGTGTGCCATGCTACCCTGCCTTGGAGCCAGCTGATTATGGACTGAACCCTCTACAAACTGTGAGCTAAATAAACCTTGTGTCCTTTAACTTTGAGTGTCGGTATTTTGTCTCAGCAATAAGAAATGTAACTAAGACCGACCATCTCTCCTCCTTAAAAAGAGGTGAGAACCAGAGCACAAAAAGTATCTCCTGGAAGCAAGAACTCCATCACTGTTTCTGAATTCTTAGTGTTTGCTACCTCAGAGGTGCTTAATAAATTCTTCCTCCTCCTCCTCCTCCTCCCCTTCTTCTTCTTCTTCTTCGGCACCGCGGTTGAACTCACAACCTCGTGCTTGCCAGGCAGGCGCTTATGCCACTAAATCTCCTACCCTTAATGCTTCTTAATGGAATAAATAAATAATTTCAACATGGATTCCTGCAAATATTGGTATTGGAAAGTACAGTGGATTATAATGGAAAAAGGAAAAGGATGGATGATAATAGAGGCTTTACAGACATTATCTTCTTTAATGCCCTCAACATCCCAGTGAGACTTTTATTATCCATGTATTTTACACATGAGGAACTGTATCTCAGAGAGGTTCAGAAGTTTGCTCAAAGCCATGTTTCTTGCAGGTGGCACACCTAGAATTTGAAGCTGGTTCTAAAGTCTGTGCTCTTTTGACGACATGATCTGTAGGAATATAAACCTTTGACTGTTGTTAATGAGCTATGTCACCTAAAGCAGTTTATTTAGCCAATTAAGGTCAGGTTTTCATGTCTATAAAGCAAACTGAATTCTATCTAAGGGAGTAGTTCTCACACCCTGGTTGCACATTAGTGGCACCTCCCAAATCTTTGTAAAATACTCTTGTAGTTCCCACACCCAGAGATTCTACTAGTATCCTTGGCTGAGGGAGTTACTTGGATATTAAATTTTTTCAAATTCCTGGGGTATCTTAATATGCGGTCAGAATCAAGAAGCAGTGCTCTAGTTTAGAACTTCTCAAACTTCCCCATGCAGTAGACTTAAGGTGGGGCCCTAGATTCTGTGCTTCCAACAGACTTTCAGGTCCTGGTTCCTGTGTTCTAAATGACCAGATCTAAACTGCTCAAATGAAGAGATTTATTGATATATCACCATCTCCATCGAGACAAATGTGGCTTCCCTTGCCTACATAATTCAGCTTCTATGGACCTGCAGTCTGGCTCAGAGTGGTGCTGTTCACCATTCTTCTTGGTATTACCAACCAACTTCGGCTTATCTCTTGATAGCTTCATGGGGGTTAGAGGGCTAGGTTCAGGCTGGCCACAACTGGAAAAGGATCTTGGACATTCAATCAGGACAGCAGTAGAACCAGTCAAAACACCTAGGAATCTAAAGTGGGTCACAAGGGGAAGTGTGGCAGCTTTGATTGATGTTTGGTGCTGAAGTGCCTGACTGCTTGGGGTCTAAAGGCTAATTCAGTAAGTGGTACCCTAGGGAGCCAGTGGAGGTGAAGGCAAGGGAGAAAGGAGCTGGTAAGTAAAGAAGAGCCAAATAAGCCAGATTGCCATGAGGCCAAGTTGTCAACAATCATTAACCATCAATATGCAGCTATTCACTATCTACTATCTATCAACCCTGAGCTGGGTGTGTGTTGTGTAGGTGGAGTAAGTCAGGGATGAATGAATTGTGTAAATGTGAGTCACAGAAGAAACCTGGCTTGGAAAGGCTCTGCTGCCATCAAAGAGGCAGCTGCCAAGTCCCCAGACAACCCACAAAACCACTTCACACCAGAGACATACGACCAATTTATAGATTGACAATTGTTACCGTTTGGTTAAGCACCCTACTTACTGGCACTCCACAGCCATATTGCTGTGTGAACACAGATGCAGTTCAGAATGTGTGGTGGTCGGATTACCAATGAGAGGGAGATTTGCCCCTTTATGTGGAAACACAAAGAGGGCAAATGTAAGTAAATTAGATGCTGGGGAGAATTTCAGCCCCCAGAGCTTGAGGGGCCACTGGTGTGTTCACTGGGGGAGAAACTTGGAAACTATGCTCTGCAACTGCAAAACTGTCTTTCAGGTTTAAATCCTGCTTGGTATGGAGGCAGGGCCGGACTCAGATGGCCCCCTGGGATGGTCTTCTGGCCCCAAGTTGGGTTCTGTATTTATAGATTGAAAAACCCAATACTTTAACTACTCAGATATCCTAGACTCTTTCTCAGAGTTGGTAGTGGGAACGTCCTACTCCTTTGTTTAGTCACTAGAAAAGGAGAATTAAAGAAAAAAACCAAAAAACAAAAACCTCGCAGCCTCACTGTGACTAGACGGAATGGAGCTTGTTTTGTCAGGCAGTCTCTAAATTGTGCCTCTATTTCTTATGGAAACTGAAGGCAAAGATGGGTTTGCTTTGTGCAAATTCAGTAGCACAGGGACTCTTTGGCACAGTGCCACATCATCCCTCGCTTGGGCAATGTTTGTGCACAATCTCACTTGTCGAGGCCTTGCTTTCTTCTACAGAACAAACAGGGTGGAAATTCTTGATCTACCTCTGTATTAGCAGTAATCCAACCTGCAGGCTTGTACCTGAACACTGAAACCTTGGGGTTCACTGCTCAAATATAATACTTGGGAAAAGAAGAAAAAGAGTAAAGAGGCTCTTCTTAACCTTTGCAAATGTCACACACTATTTATATAACATTTACCACTTTTATTTTCCACAGCCTGGGATTTTGTGAGGAGAAAGGGGCAGGCACCTTAAACTGAACCACATTCCTCCTGGTTTTAAATTACAGCCTCTTCTTTCTGAAGGCTGAGCTCATTATATGGACACCATTCCTCAGAGGCCGATTGTTTTATAAACAACTTGAATTCTACTTCTTGGATAATTCACAAAACTGGTTTTCTAATAGCTCCAGGAGATAAAAAATCCACCCCCCCAATTAAATGACTAAACAACCCTAAAAGACAAGTTTCTATCTGTAGGGTGAAATATTTGGAATTCTTTCAGTCTAGGTTATAAAAAAATGAAACAACTTTCATTTTCTCATCTAATCTTACTACATGAAATCACACTTTTATAAAGACTGGACTCAAATTAAGGTTCTACTGCTTTGCTTCTTAAGGCCTGAGCATGACTGAATGAGTTGTCATGTGAAGGCTGGTAAGTATTTTATAAATGTTAGAAAGGAGGAAGCCAGGGAGTCTCACTTTGACAGCTATCCTAACTGCAGGTAGATAAGAAAAGCAAACACACATTAATGCCACCCAGGGATAAAGAGAACATGAACCTCCAGGAAATGTGACAGATGAATACATAAATGCTTGGCCTCATTGAAGGCACTTGTTTCAACTGTAGTACAGGTTTCATATATTTGATCATGGAATAAAAAGGGACATTTTTGTTCACAAGCTGTTAAATAGCTCAAGTGGTAGAGTGTTTTAGAATGAATATCCTCCATCATTTTTAAAATGGTTGCCATGACTAAAGTCAGAGATTGTTAACTGACAGTGCTCCAGCCACCTCTGACCCAGAAGTGGTAATTCATTTGGCTCTCACTGTGTTTAAAAATGAATTTGTTGCCACATTTTAAAATGAGAACGTTTCAAATAAAAATAGAAGTTTCTGAACTTTCTAGGAAAATGAAGGGATAGGTGCACAATCCCATTTAGTCTCAACTGTCTGGGAGTGGGGAGAGTTGCCCCTTCCTTAGAATATGTACTTACTTTCTAGCTGGACACTGTTTGGCTGAGGTCGATTTGTGCACATTGCTGTCCTCATTGTTTCCTGTAGGCTTTGGTTTTTAATCAGAAGCCAAAGATGGAATGTTTCAATCTAGCACAGGGTGGCATTCTGTGGCGTGGAGGCCCAACAGGTGACTAGACTGCTGTGAATCTTTTCCATTTTAGTGGAGATTTTTTTTTCCTTCTTGTAAAGATACTACACCACAGATGAAGGAGTCCTGAACTGAGGGTCAGGGTCTCATCTCAAGCGGTAACTTCTTTTTATGTTATTGAATGCATTCAGGATAGCCATTTAATCCCCTGGAGTCTCTCCTTAAAATGATTAATTGATTCATTCAACTAACATTTAAGACACACCTACCCTGTTTCACAGATTTGAAGATGCACCAAAGCACTCAATTATAAAATGACAAGAACCAAAATTGTGTAGACACACTCTGTGTCAGTGTCCATCATCTTTTGTACAAAGAGTGAATTCAAATATCATAGGTGGTTTCCCACAGTGCCAACCTCTCCTAGCCAGTAAGGGTCTCCATTACCTGCCTGACGTGTCAGTCACCTGAGTTCACGAATAAACCCTCAGCTCCACAGCTCTTTCCTGCTCTGACTTAGGTGGGTTTTCTCTCTTCAGGTCCTCTCTTCTGTCTCTCCTTTGCCTCTCTCTTTTGTTCTTCTGCTTCCATCCCCCAGCTCAATGCTTGCTAGGGGCTTGGCTTTTAAAGTCTGTTGTAGTTTCTGGTGAGAGAATTTCTTTGGCTTCTTCCCTTTGTAGCTTTTTACTCTCACCTTGACAATAAGGTCACCATTCTCAGTTTTGCTCTGTAGCTTGGTTTACTGTTTGCAGCAGTTTCCCTCCCTTCTTTGCAGCAGCTGTTCTCATTCTTCTAACCAGTTTTTTAAAGGCTTGAATTTGGAAATACGGTGGCTGCGCCTCTTCAGAGATTCATCCATAACTGTCAGAGTCTTTTCATTCCCTGTCTTTTGTATAGGTTTCTTTTATGAGCCGAGTAATTTGCATTTGTCTTTAATTCTTAATTTGTCTTTGCATTTACTGTGGATGTAACGTGCAGCTGAATTTGCATTTTCTTTTCACTTCCATTCTCATGGACTGGGGCTGTCTGAGGTGTAAACTGTGGAGAGACTCAGGAGGGTGTTTGCTGAGCCATAAAGTTGGCTGCTCTGGCTTTATCTCCTCCCCCACTTACTCTGAGTTTCTTAATGTATTTAGATGCTCTGAACTGTAATCAAACATACCCTATGCTTTCCAACTCATCAGTTACTTTGATTAGCAGAATATTAGATCTTTAAATAGCAGTTGCATTCATTTATTAGAAGTCCTATGTAAAAGGATACTGTCAGATTCTTGGGTATAGAAAGCTTAGGATTTATTTTGTCTCTACCACTAACTAGTTAGGGGTATATCATGCCACTCTCTGGTATGCAGCTTCTTGATCTGTAAAAGGGGATCTTTACCAACTTCCCTGCCTATTTCACAGCTCTTCTGAGATGCAAAGGGCAGATGTGTGTGGAACTCCGAGGAGGATGGTGTTCTGCACCAGTGTGAATCCCAGGGTCCTAAGGATCTTGCAATACCACCCTGGCAGGACTCAGTTCAGTTTCTAACTGAGTTGATGGTTGTTGATGGAGCTTTGGGTCCATGGGGTTTCACCAACCATGACCACTGTGTTTCAAATGATATTAAAGTTTCCCAGTAGCAAGGTGAAAAAGATTCCACCCACAGCCTCACGCTAGTGACTTCTCTTGAGTGCTGTGAAATAACATTTAAACAGAAAGTTAATGTCTTACACTAAACCTGGACTCCTGATGTGTCTAGAAAAGCATTAGATCTAATTACACTTCCTAGAATGGTAGCGGCTAGTAGTGGCCCTATATATTCCAACATTCAATTACAATCTCAAGTTCTTGAGAAAGAGATTTTTTTATTGCACTGTAGAATGTTGAGAAAATTGTTAGCTGCTTCGATTGCCCATTCTGTAGCAATATGTAATTTTTTGCCTCAGAGGGAGAAGAATTTTAAGTCAATGTGAACTAATTGAAGGGTATATAGATGTTGTTCTCAACAAGTCCAATGGTCCCTCCCTTTCTACTTCAATTCATTCAGAGCTTAATCACCAGAAGGGCCTCGAAGGCAGTACCGAGGCTTCTAGATTTCCTATAAAATTATGTACTTGGTCCCAGAGAAAGGTCTGTCCCCTTAAACCATGAATTAACTTTTCTCAGTGTGGAACTAGTCTCTGAGATATATAGAATTAAAGAGTTTATCTGAGTTAATCATAGATACAATTTGACAGTTTAGAGTAGGATAGTGTTTTTTTCTTTTGCTAATTTCTTTTTGCTAATTCTTCTTGTGCCCCTTTACCACTCAAGGAGCTCTTGTTTTGGGAAATGGAAGAGGGCAAATCTCAAATTACTTTGCAGCGATCTCCGGCCCTAGATTCAAGTGTGGATAAGAATAATTCTGATGGGAATCTAAGCCCGTTGTTCTGGAGATACATCTCCAAACTTGGAGGCCAGAGAACAAAATAAGAAGGACCTAGGTTAAAGAGGGTAGAAAAGGTGCAAGAGGCTATCACATGCCATGAAAACAGAAATCAAAGGTAAAACACAATAATATTTGATAAGCTGAAGAAAAAGTTTTTAACTCTCTTGAAATTTTAGAATGAAATGGTTGAGTTTAGAGGGTTACTTTTTATTTTATTATTTATGAACAATATTTCATTGCAGCAGGAAGCTTCTTTGCTACACTCTCCAATAAGTGCAAAAGACACTGCAGTTTTCTGAGCGTTTACCAGAACTTTTTGACACTGAGTTATGAATTAGAGCTTAAGAAGTAGATTTATTGTCCTATTTACCACCATGTGGGTAGATGACATGCAAATTTCTTACAAACTGACTTCTTTGGAAGCAGCTGCCCAACTCCTGTGGGTTGGAGGACAGGCTATTTGTTCTTTAAAACTTGATGGACTTCGGTTGAGCAGCTGTAAATTCTCTTCTGACCTAATCTCTTGCCTAGGGGAGGGCCTTTTTTTTTTTTCTTTCAGATTGCTGACTTCTTTTCTTCCTTCCTGTTGTACTGGGAAGCCTTGTTCAAAGATCTCAAAGCCTGGCTGCATCTCTTTTCTAATGAAGCACCCTTAGCTTGAAGCTGGGGGAGAAGGTCCATCTGGCTTCTGCCATATGTGTGTATGCTGTCAAACCAGTAAACACGCCAGAGTTTGCTGACAGTGAGGAGTTTCAGTTAGTCAGTCATAAATTAGAGATGAGATATGCTGTGTTCCTACTGCTGCGAGATTTCACACTCCAGAAAGGAGTTTTTCTTTACCTATCTTGAAGAAGAAAATGTGGATCAAGGAACAATCAGATGGGATGTCACACCAAGTCACAGGCACAGACACTCTTCAGAGACAGTGAAAACAGGCTCAGTGTTAAGAAATCAAAGCCATTTCCTAAGCAACTTATTTGTATCTCTTTGCTTGTGTAGTTGGTGCATTGGCTCTTCTGTTTCAACAGATATACATATCTAGTCAATTATTTTTTTTATTTTCCACTTAGGGTGGGTGTTGGGATACATCTTTGTGAAGAATCTTTAAAAATATTCCTGTGCTGGGTGAACATATGTGTATTTTCCTCCCCAAATGTGCTTTATTCTTGTCTGATAATCAGGTAGGGAGACAATAATTAAGTTTTAATGCATCTGTCTTTTTAAAGAGAAAAGTGCTTTCTAACTCTTAATGGCAAATTTCATTATTATGATTTTAATGCTTTTAGACTAAAGGGGAGTTTACATTTAGCTGCAAGAAGCATAGCTAAACTATTCCTCTAAGACATCTTTGTTTCATTTATAGGCTGTGCTGAGGTGTGTGTTAATGTATCATATTTAAAACAGACTACGATACATTAGGTTTTTTAAATATCTTAAACCAGAATTGCTTCAGATAATATTACTGTCTGTATCTGAAGACATTCCCACAGGAAGGTCACAATTTCTAAGACAGATTCTAATTTTTTTTTTTTTTTTACCCTAAATACCCTTCTTGACAGAGAGGTCCTGTGACTCCTCCACAAGTCTTCAAATTCTTTTGCTCTAAAAAAAGGAAGATGTTAAGAAACAATATAAGAAGTAGAAAACTATGACAACCTATTTCATTTGATTAGTTTTGAAATGGTCAGGCTATAACCTCTGCTGGACTTCATTGCTTTGAGACTGGGATTCAGGTAGGAGAAGAAAGAGTAAGTTTCTAATTCTTAAGATAAGACTAGCTGGGAAAAAGGCGGCAGGTTTGGGTGGCTGGGAGTGGGGTGTCCCAGAGATAAACACTGTAGGCCCTTTCAAATGCACTGTTTGTTACCTAGTATGAAAAGGAAAGACACGTATTTAGAAAAACTTTACACCTTACATACATAGCTGGTTTTAGCCATCTGTTCAGTAACATCAAAATTTGTTATGTTGCTAAAGTGGGTAAAATAGCATTCCTCCCCCAAATTCATGTCCACCTGGAATCTCAAAAGTGCCCTTATTTAGAAATTGGGTCTTCTTAGATGTAATTAGTAATATGCTGGGTTAGAGTTGGCCCTAAATCTAATACTTGATGTCTTTATAAGAAGAGGGTAGGACACAGACACAGAGAAGAATGCCATGTGATGACAAAGGCAGAGATTGTGACTCCATCTACAGTCCAAGAAAGGTTCAAGATGGTGACGACTGTCAGAAACTAGGTAAGGGATGTGAGTCACATTTTCCCTCAGAGTTCCCAGAAGAATCAACCTTGCTGATGCCATGATTTTCATTCTTTGGATTCTAGAACTGTGAGAAAATAAATTTCTATTATTTTAAGCCACCAAGTTCTTTCTTTTTCTTTCTTTCTTTCTTTCTTTCTTTCTTTCTTTCTTTCTTTCTTTCTTTCTTTCTTTCTTTCTTCCTTTCCTGTAATTTACTGTGGAAGCCCTAAAAATGAGTAGAGTTGCTTAGTAATTTCATTCTAATACAAGTGGTTAATAACCATAGCCTGGGTGCTTTACCAAACTAAACAATTATTTTACTGAGTTTAAACATTCCAGCCACTATTGAAATAGGATTTATGAGAACCTCCTACACAAAAGAGTTTGCAAACCCAGACCTGATGCTTCGGGGTTTTCTGTGGCTGGATTGTGGCACAGAATTCACAATGTTCCCCACCCGTGCAATGCAAGTACCCTTATCTTCTATTTATCTGGCTTCTTGGCCCTTTCCATAACCCCCTCACTCTCAGATCTTCTGACATGGAAGTAGGTGGAGGCAGGACCTCCTTAGGGACTGGTGAAATCCTGTTGGAGTATTCGTTGGCTTGGGACAGAACGGGTCAGTCTCTCAGGAAGAGAGTCCTCTTTGCTATCTACATATCACATCATCTAATCTGAGGTTTCCATCTGATGCTAAGTTACTGTTTTAGTTACTTTCTTTGTCACTGAGATACCATAGCCCATACCCAAAAATTAAGGGATAAAAGGTTTATTTTTGCCTTGCTGTATGTAGGGGTTTCAGTCCATAGTCCAGCACGCAGAAGTGGGTGGCAGAAGATAGCTGCTCACAGCATGGTGGTAGGAAGCAGAGAAAGCATTAAGGGAGGAACTGGGAAAAAAGATGAAGCCCCTCAGGGAAATAATCCCAATGACCCACACCTTCCTACCAGACCCCACTTCCTAACAGCAAGTCAGCTATAACCCCTATAGTCTAGTCAACTTCCTAAGTCCCTTTCATGAGTGCACAAGGCTTTGGGGGACATTTTAGATCTAAACCATAACGGTTACTTCCCTTGTTATATATTATTATAGCATCTAATTCCTATCACATCTAATTGTAATTACTTCCTTAATCCTTTGCCTTCCCTATTAGAATATAAGCTACATGAAGACAGGGAGGGATGTATCCAGTTTTGCTTAGTATCCTAAAATCAGTTCCTAGCTTTATATCTGGCATTTAGCAAGTACTAATGTTAAGGTGAATGCAGAAACAAATGCAAACACATAAAGCAATGTGCAGTGATCTAGGTTTTTTATTTGATTCAGACAATTCCCTTTAGGGGCCTGGTTCTCAGCATGGTTGGAAATTCTAGTTTCTTTCCACGGAAGCTATTATCTTTCATCAATCATGCTTCCTTCATATCATGAGTTTGCATCGTGTCATTGGGACTAACCTCAGCTTCCAGGTCTTCAGGATGCCTCTTTCCCAATCCTGACCTTACATCCTATCCTACCTCCAGTGGTTTTCAGACAGTATCTTGCAACAGAATACCACTGGGAGCATTTTCAAACACACTATTCAAACCTCCACTTCTTTCCAGAGTCTGGCCTGGGAAGTCTGGGGTGGATCTCAGGTGTGCATATTCTGAAAAATTCCATGGATGGTTCTGGTGCACAATCTGTTCTTTCATGGTTTGTAAATATATGAATCAACTATTAGGAAATAAAAGAGAGTAATGAGAAAATACTTGGGCCTGTATGTCAAGTGGGAGAAAGTTAAAAAGAGAACAATATTGTCTCCCACTTCTGTTTACAAAATAAGCTCCTTGTACTTGTAGAACATCTTAAAATTCCTGAATATTCTCCCAGGAATTATGATTCCTCTTTTACTGTCTAATCCAGAGGAGTGATGTCATGTTGGCTATATCAGAGGTTTGGTGAGTCAGCAGTAGATCCATGTAAGAGCTATTTTGGGGTGGTAGGATACCGTGGGGCTCTTCAAATTATAAACAGGGATGACCTCTTTTGGGTTACATATCACCGGAAAGTTTTCTTCCCACCTGCTGAGGTTGGTTTCTGTCAATTTTCAAGAAAGGGGACTTTGCACTTAGCTATGGTGTCACTAACTATTCCATTTTATGTAACACAGCCTTTAGAACATTGCTCTTAAATATATGTTAGAGTTGGACTATTTAAAGCTCAAGACTTATGCTGCTCAGACATGAAGCACAACACTCCAGCATAGCTTTAAGTTATGCAAATAGGCTCTTCTCAGTTGCTGCAAGAAGCTTTGTTTTGTGATACTGGCCTAGGGCCAAACAGGTAGCGTGATATGAGTAGGCAGCCCTCCTACTCCCTCTCAAGTGGAAGGCTTCAGCCTGCTGTTCTCAAACATCAAACAGGACAGAAACAAGTCTGAAGAAATGCGTGCTGAAGGTGCATGGTTTGATTATGTGTAGCCAGCACCTATCTCAAAGGTAGTGGACCTGAGTTTCAGTCTAGGCTGTGTGACTGAGAGGATGTCCATTCATTTCTTTGCCTTGCATTGTCCAAAGACAGGAGCTGGTCTGAATCATCTTTTCCAAACAAAATTTTGCTTCTTAAAAACTTTAATATTTATAAACACACATACATAACAGGCACCAAAAGACATCATACGTCTATATTTTAATATCAGCTCAATCACTTTCTCTCTAAAAGATTGGCATAATTAATTTGGATCCTAGTCAGTTTCAAGACATAGAAAGTCCAGAGTTCTCCCATCATGTCAGTAATTTCTCGAGCTCATCAACTTGTCTATTTCACCACCCTCATCTCTTTGGGTGCTAAATCAGTCCTATTTTCACAAAAATTCCATTGAGCTATTAACATTTGATATGCTTAGTGAAGTTTTTCATATCTGGAAAAGAGAAAAGCAGGAAGAAATCACATCCGACTCTGTATGGCCTCTAGCAACCACTTGACTCCATTTTCCTTGCTCCCATCTGTGCACCCACCTCTGTCTTTTCATGTTCCCCGCCTTCCACTACAACCTCAAATTACCCCTGTTATATAGAATAGTTTGGTCCCTGGGGACAGCAGAGGGAGTTGGGACTCAGTTTGCATTCCTGAGCTCACAATCGTGAACGTGAGCTCCTTATTGCTCTTTGGATTTACCGTTCTCAGACAACAATCTTGGTTATAGGCTTTTTCCCTCTGATTGCATATTTGATATCTTACCATGTGTGCTCAGGTGTATTGTGCATATGGATACAACAGGTACTGTGGAACTTTTAGAAAGTACAGGTGGGTCCTCCTGCAGGCAAACTGTGTGATGTTATTAGCCATGAGCTATGTAAAACCAACAACTTTGAAGCTTGAATCTGCACTGTTTTGTGTACAAAGAAAGTGATGTTAAAGAAGAGTGAGAGAGGAATTGGAATGTTTAGGTATAGATGTAAAACTTCCAAAGTGAAAGGTGGAAAAATATATAAACCACTTTATGAATATTAATAAGGATATTTTGCAAAGCACTCTGAGTTCTCAGAAGAAAGACGCTACATAAGCACAAACTTTACCTCATTAATCCTTACAGAATCCTTGCAAGAGAAGAGCCAAGAAAGATAATTCCATTTTAAAGACAAGGAAATGGAGAAAGGAGGAGACATAATTTGTTCCCCAAGTCATCATTATCTCTGATGCAGAGGGCCTGCATAACTCTCCTTTTTAGTCTCTTCTTGCCAGCTTCATGATGTTATTTCTCTACTGCTGGATGCTGGCCACCATTTTACCTACCAGTTCCATCCAACTGACTAGACTGTGAACTCCTTGAGAGAAGACCCTGGTCCTCTGTCTCTTCACATTATTCCCTCTCTGCAGTCATCCAATAAGACTTATAAATACTCAATAAATGTTTGTCGATTGGTGGTCAGTCGATTTGCTGTGAAAATGATATTGATTTGACTAGCTATGTTTAACTTTCCCAGTCCTTTTAAATTTTTCCTTGCAGTTATTTTCCTCTTTGTATACTGTTTTGAAAAATAATTACAAATAACATGAATACCTTGTTTTTGTAAAAAAAAAATTAAAACATTATAGACTTCTATTTCCCTTT
>RJWT010032684.1:0-14077 GCA_004365215.1 Cuniculus paca | reverse complement strand
GAGTGGTGTTTTTAAAGATGGGAAAGGGAAGAAAGCGGCCAAAGGCCTAACCTCACACCACCAGGTCACCAGCATTAGGTTTGTGCTCTTTTTCATGTGGGTCACTAGCCTTGGTTTCAACTGAGTTTGAGTCACTTTCCTTAAAGCCAAGAGCATCCACAAATTTTCAGAACTGAGAATGTTTGAAAGGACCATGCCGACGTCCTTTCGACTCAGGTCCAGACAGGGCTAGGAAGCTTGGAACAATAGCAACAGCCTTTTTATTCATCAGTCCATCGTCCTCTGTTGAAGAGGAGAGAAATTTGGACACGTGAGCCCAGGCCTGCTTGTTTAAAAATATCTGTTGCTATGTGTAAAAGTCCCGTTGGATGGACAGCACGGAGATCATTTTAAAATTGAACATAGTAAAAAAAAGGCAAAGATGAAATAGATTCATGTGTCAAACAATTTGCATTCTCCTTTACCGGATTCTCTCTGCAGAAAAGGGCCCTGGATCTCAGAGCTATCTACCCCTGGCCCCTCTGATGATAGATCCCTAGGTGGCCTCAGATCAGGCAAGGGACACATTAAAAGGGAGGGACAGAAATAGTTCTCCTGAGCTTCTAGGAAATTCTGCCTCCAGCAGTGGGATGATCCGAGCATCTGACAATCCAAACAGCAAGGAGGCTGCAGAATTTTACACCCCAGAGCCAGTGCAGCAGATGTCCGAACCCAGCCCAGAAAGAAGACAGGCAAGATGACAAGAAGCCCTTGCTGTCTAGGGTCCCATGTCACTTCTGAGTAAAAGTGAAAGTGGAAATTATTCCCCTGACAAGGCAGATAATTCCTGGAGAGGGCGCCGGCTCAGAGGTATCTCCAGGGTGGGCACGGTAGGTGATGGTCCTGGGGCCTGGAAGGGAACACTTTCCTGGAGGGAAGCAGCTTAGGCTTTTCCAAGGTCACCAGCGTTGGGAGAGATGAAGGAAACCGATTATGGGTACTGAAAGCAAAGACATGAGTCAAAGGAGCCCACTGGGCTGCTAAAAGGACAGAGAAAGAAAGGGACAGCAGCCCGCCCACTGGACATGAACTCTGTTAGATCTGGCCATTTACCCAGTGGAATCAGAAAGAGCCGGTGGAAGTCCCTGCTTGGCCGAGCGCTGCTGCTAGGGGAGCTGGCTTATTGCTGGGTGAGAATCCTGAGTACTGCCATGAGACAGATGTGTGTTTCTGTTTTCAATCCTGGTCTCGGTGTGCTGTAAGCTCACCAAGTTACTCTGGAAAGCTTGGTGTCCTCAGCGCCACCATAGGGCAATGACTCTTCCTGTGTGGCTGTGTAGGGTGCTCTACATGAGGCAGCCTGTACAGAAAAGGTGTGACAATCCTTTTTTTTTTTTTTAGTGCTTGGACATGGAGCCCAGGGCCTTACACTTGCCAGTCCTACTTCTCTACTTTTGATGCCACTTGGCCTGGTGGGTAACACGGAAGCCAGACTCCTGCTTGAGGCATTCAGGGCAATAGTGAGGTCTTGACTAAGAAACACTTGCTACTGGAAAGTCTGACCACAGGCAGCAAATTCAAGCTGTGTCTATCTGACTGTACTGTGGAATTATTTAGCAGAGCTAATGGAGTGAGATGTCCCTGGGGGATTCTGGCTTCTTGTCTCTATTTGATTGATATTAGAATCTGATCCCAAGTTGGTGGTAATGAAGAATCATATAAGCTTAATAGAGATAGTTTGGGTGGTTGGAGTCAAAATGACCATTCTGCTGGTACTCAATAATATTGAATGTGTGTATACAGGTTGAACAATATATAACACTAGGTTACAACAACCTGTCCCATACTTTTCTACTGTAAATGTGTACTTGAGCATAACAGTAGCAGACGGTGTGTCTCAGTAGCTATGCCTAGGAGATACAGGAAGCAATGTTCATCTTTACCCTCTCACTATGATGAACAGTAAGGTGTGTGCATGTGTGCAAAAGTGTCAAACTGGGATTTTTACCCACATATTGCTCCATCTAATAGGTTTTGCATATGCTTACCTGAGCATCACAGTGGGTAAAATACACCCACATCACTCTTCTGTTCTGTAAACATGTATTATACCATAAATTGAATGGGGGTATGACTCCTGGGGAAAGGAAAAACCCATCTGCACATTCACCCACTTGGTAGAGGAATGGCAGGGTGCATACAGGAGATCCAAACAGCAACAGGAGAGTTTTACCCATGAAATGCTCACTGCCAAATTTCATTTAGGATTTGTTTTTTAAAAAAGTTTTCTTTTGATTTTTCTGGTAAAAGCAGCCCAGTTTAGTACAATGGCACATGAAAAACCAGATTTACAAGTTTTGGAGGAGGTCAAAAGTGAATCATCAGATCATGCATGCATGGATGATGAAGATGATAATGACTTTGACATTGACCATATGAGCCAAAGTCCTTGTGACAGTGAAATGGAGCAAGAATTGACTGATACAGACACAGGGAATGAAGACCTCCTTGATTCAGATTTCAAAGAAAACAACAGTGTGAGTACGTATTTGACTAGCAGAAATGGTACAAAATGGTCACACAACCAAATGGGAAAATCCAATGTTAGAACTAGGTCCAAAAATATAATGAGGATTTTGGCAGGGATGAAACTGTATTGGACAGAATGCCAGCACTACCATTCAATGTTGGAAATTGTAACAGACGAAATGCTACAAGTGTTGCGAAATACTCAACTGCTGAAATACAAGTAAGACATTTTTATGCACCAATAGCCATATAAAAAATCAACGAACTATGACGCTCACCAGCTGAACTGGAAGCATTTAGAGGTCTGCTGTACTGCAGAGGCTTTCCATTGGTAATCACAGGAGTGTAAAAGACTCTTGGAAAAGTGATGGGTGTGGGCTTCAGGTTTGTAGAATAACAAAGACACTGAGGAGATTTAGTTTCCTTCAAAATTGCCTGAGGTCTGGTAACAAATCACATACCAAGAAAGAAAAAGAACTGACAACCTGGCTGCTATCTGCTCATGGTTTGAGAGATTTGCACATAACTGTTGAGCAATTTACACGCCATCTGAATACATGACTACAGATGAACATCTTGCAGGATTTCATGGTCACTGTAGCTTCAAGCAATATATCCCACAAAAGTTTCAAAATATGGCCAAAAGTGTTTTCCTTTGTGGTTGAAAAGACTTATTATGTTTCAATTTATGAATTTTTCCTGGAACTCAGCCACCAGGTCCTTATTCATATAGTAATAAACCAAAGAATGTTGTGAACAGGCTTCTTGTTTCCATCTCCTAAACTAATCAGGATGTGACATGCAACGATTAGTTTACCAGTTTCCAGTTGATGTTATATTTGCTAATGGGGCACAAGCTGACCAGTGTAGGAACTGTACAGAGGACCAAAGCAGAAATTCCAAATGAAACATTGCGATTTCAGAACAGAGAATTGCATAGTACAATCTTTGCACCTCAGAAATACATAAGATTGGCTTTGTATATGGCAAAGAAAAACAACTGGTAGTGCTGATGTCAACATTGCACCATAATGGAAATACTGATAGGAAACTTCAAAAAAATTGAAGCTGAGATGGAAACTTTCTGCAAAATACCAAAGGCAGAGGAGATGTTGTTGGTGAGTTATGCGGCAATTATGATGTCACTTGAAATACAAAACATTGTCAATGGTTGTGTTTCACTCGATCCTAAACATGTGTGGCATAAATAGTTCAATAGTTTACAAAGAAAATAACAGGTGCAAAATATCACAGAGAAATTTTCTTAGAAGATTGGGACTGGAACTCATAAGAGATCACTTACAGCATAGAAAAAACAAAATGTTTCTGCCCAGGGAACTACAGAAAAACATGTGGAGTACACTGGTGAGCTGACAGGTAAACAGGCAGGCACAGCATCACAAGGTCCTACAATGACAACAGGAAAACAAAAAAGATGTCAACTGTGCCCTACAGGAAAGGACAGGAAAACAAACATATGTGTTATCAGTGTAAGTGATTCTTGTGTATGGAACATGCAGTTTTCATGTGTGAAGATTGCCTTGGCTGTGACAGTTGAAGCAAAGATTGTATCTGTGGTGAATTTTTGTTTGTATTTACACTGTAGTTCACATACATTTCTATTTCCAATGTTATCTTTCAGGTTTTGTAAGCAAATACACAACTGATATGAAAATGTTGATATCTACTCTAAGCACTCATTACATATTTGATATTTTATTTTATTGATATTTTCCTGAACATTGTACAATACAGTAGGAAGTTCCTGACAGAACAGGAAGGGAGATGACAAGAATGGTCTGACACTTAGGAAAGGAAAGCTAAGCACATGTGCTGTCAGTATAAGCAAGACGTGTGCATGGAGCATGTAGTTGTCATGTGTGGAGACTGCTTTGGGTGCGACAGTGGAAGCAAAGATTATTTTTGGGGTAGAGTACTATTGGTATTTTCATTGTTGTTCATATAGAAATTTATTTCTCATGTTATCTTTTAGGTTTTGTAAGAAAGTACACAGCTGGTGTGAAAATATTGATGTTTATTCTAAAGACACAGTACATATGATGAATTTAATACTTTACTTTATCGATATTTTATGTTCCTGTTAACTATGTATTGTATAATATAAGAACCCCCTGACAAAACAGCAAGACCAGCCAGCAAGATGGCAAGTATGTCCTACCAAAAGGCCAGGAAAGCAAAACACACGTGCTGTCAGTGTAAGCAATGCGCATGTGTGGAATGTGTTGTTGTCATGTGTGCAGACGGACTTAGGTGTGAAAATTGAAGTAAAGATTATTGTTTTGTAGAGTGCTATTGGTATTTTTTTTAATGTCTTTTTGAGACAGGGTCTCGCTATGCAGTTCAGGCTGACCTTGGGCTCACTTTGTAGCCCAGGCTGGTCTCGAACTTGCAAGGATCCTCCTCCCTCAGCCTCCTGAGTGCTGGGATTACAGGCGTGAGCCACCACTCCCTGCTGCTATTGGTATTTTCTACCGTAGTTCATCTAGGAATTCATTTGTGTTGTTGTTTTATAGACTTTGTACACCAAAAAATAGTCAGTGTTGGAAATTTTGATGCTTCCTTATAAGTACTCAATAAATATTAAAAATTCAATACTTTATTTTTTGATATTTTTTCCTGTTAAGTACTCATTGTTTAATATAATAAAACTCATAGAATTAAAATTAATAATTCATTAATAGAAATAGTCTAGAAAGTAAATGTGGGTATTTTACACTCAAAATAGTATGCCTTTATGACAATATCGTTGTTATGCTCTGCGGGCAACTCTGAAAATCCAAAATCTAAATGTGGCAAATCCAAAACATGACACCACAAACAGAAAATTCCACACCATTAAACTTTGTTCCATTCTCAAAATTATTAAAAATGTTGTATAAAATAACCTTCAGGCTAAAGGTATAACATCAATGTAAAATTTAAGTGAATTTTGTGCTTACTTAGACTTGGGTCTCTTTCCAAAGATATCTCATACACACGAGTATTCCAAAATGCCAAAAACACCCCAAATCCAAACCACTTCTGATTCCAAGCATTTTGGACGAGGGGCCCTAAGCTGAGACTGCTCAGCAGTTGAGAACCCTTAGTTCACAGCATCTCATGTGCCCCTCACCCGTGCCTGCATGCTGGGCAGGAAGGCGGGATGATACCCATTCCCTTTCCACAGGTAAGAAAAGGAAGGCTAAAAGAGGGACACGACTCACGCAAGGCCACACAGTCAGGAGGTTGTGACAGCTGTGCAAACCTGTGAGAGATCTGGCTGGAGACACCCCGCTTCCCTGCTGGGTCTGCCCACTGTTCCTTTGACCCTGAGACCTTTACCCTCCTGGGCCCAGGCTCTAACCCTCAGAAGCACACCGGGAAGTGGGGTCTCATGTACAAGAAATCAGGCAATGGAGTTGGGGGGTTTGTGGTTCCACACTCACCTGGTTCAGATGCTTCCTGCTCTGTAGGCAAATCAGCTCAGGAATCCCACAGCAATGCTTTGAATGAAAGTCTTGCGTTGGGGATGATGGAGGTGAAAGCCTCTTGAAGCTGACCTCCAGCCCCAGACCTCCTAACAAAAATAGTGAAAAGATCTCTGAGAGAAACTCGGACTCCAGCCCCTGCTTGAGCCAGAAAGGCTTCGCAGCTCCTGCGGCCAGGATGCAGAGAACTGGGCTGCGCCCACAGCGCTGTCACTCTTGCTTGAAGTGAAAGAGAACTGAGGCACCAGGAGTCCTGGGCGTCTTTGTGGGTAGTAGTTCCCTCTAATTTATTTACCAGGTTATCCTGAACAATGGAAGATCTGTTTGACTGTTTCCAGCTAAAGCTGCTGTTTTAGAACAGGTATGCTGAGTGACATTTGTATGCGTGCATATGTAAATCTAGAATTTATGTATCATTCCTAGCAAGCACTCCTGAAATGGATGTCATTCTTTCCCCTTTGGGTACGAAGACATTCTGCTGCTCCACTTTTAATCATCCTGGTTTGCATCAGGCCCTGACCATCTCTGTGCCGTGTGCGTCTGGCCACTCAGAGTGTCTTAGTCACTCTCTCCTTGTTGGGACACAATATCCAAGAGCCACAGTTTAAAGGAGGACAGTTTTATTTGGGCTCATGTCTTTAGTCCATAATCCACCAGCTCCAAGGCAGGATGGCAAGACAGAAGAGCATAACACAGGAACGGCTGCTCAGGGCAGACAGGAAGCAGAGAGAGAAAACAGAGCTGGGGAGAGGTAAACCCTTCCAGGCTACGTCTCGGTGGCCCCCTTCTTCTGACCAGACCCCAACTCCTAACGGCATATTTAGCTATAACCCCATTGGTTGGACTAATCCACCGATGAGTATAGCACCTCCGCGTCATAGATAATAACCTCCTCAAACCCCTGCTTATGACACATAAGGTTTTGGGGAAACAGAGCATCAGAGCTTGGGAGCCAGAATAACACCTTCGAAAATGGTATCTGAGCCAGCCAGTGGCAGTGAGAGGGAAGACACAGAACTGCGATCTGTTGGCGCATTTAGAGAAGAAGGTGTTCTCCATCTCTGCAGCGACCAGCAGGGCACAGGAAAAACACCACACGGAGCCTGAAAATGAAGGTAACAGGGAAGACATGAGACCCAGCAGGTGGGTAAAGACGGGTATTCAACCACGTCTAAAGTCAAGCATGTCGTGGTCTCTCTGTTTCCTAAGCTGAATCTCTTCACATGAGCCGGTTTTGCATAATGTGAAAAAAAAAATCCTGATGCATTCACAGCGCAAGATGATTTCCTGTTATTTCCTTGCTATTTGAGCAACAATGAAAAACTAATATGCTACTTAAAATAAATTTAGGGTTTTTTTTATTGTTTGTTTGTTTTTTATACCAGGAATTGAACTCAGGGCCTTGTACTTCTCAGGCAGGCACTGTGCCACTGAGCTACATCCCCGGCCTCTAAATTCAGTTTAAACTCTGACACATATTCACTTTGGCTTCAGACTCATCAAAGCATATGTCTTGGTTCCTTTTTTCTGGTTGTTGAGACAAAATACCCAACACCCAAAGTGAAGCAAGGAGAGGTTTATTTAGCTTGTAGTTTCTGGAGATTTTAGTCTATAATCAGCTGGCTCCAAGGCAGGGTGGCATGGCACGGGGGCAACACTTCAAGGCAGCAGCCAGAGCAAAAGAGAACAAGCCTCTTTTCCACTCTTACACAGGGCAGCCCCACTCTAGGGCGAGTGTAGCATTCACAAAATCTCTGTTCCCTCCTCTTGCACAGGATGAGGATGTTTACAAAGTAAGAACCCTGGCTCCCTGCTGAGTCTCTCTGTTAACCTTCTAAACTGCTCCAGTTGACACAATGTATCAATCACAACAGCATAGGAGCATTATTGTAATTTAATCAGAATGTAAACTGCCCCATGCCAGCCCAGACCATGCTTTATCCAACTGGGGGTTCTTTTTTCCAACAGCCCAAGGACAGTATTTTTAGATTGGTGCCATACTCGGTGTCGTTTTCAAAGGGCAAGATAGGACTTACTGTACAGTCCACCAAACCTGTTTGTTTTAGAAAAGCCCAGTCCCAGTGCATGAGAACTGGTCTCAAGTTGTGTGAGCCCAAAGAAGAGGCAGACAGATGCAGGATTCCCAGAAGTCACTGACTGGGGACTTCCTGACAGTGGTGCGGCCCCAGAGGTAGCAAGACCTGAGATCCAAGCCAGAGAGGGAGCTCCTCAATCATCCAGGCGAGTGCCTTTGTCTGCGCTGGTTCTTTCACACATGGCAGGGACATCACTGATGTCACAGCACACTGTTCTGGCTGCAGTAAAGCTCCGTTTCAAGGTGAGTTGGGTTGGTATTTTGCTTTGGGGGGGGTCTGTTTGTTTTAGCTGATTTTTCTCATTCAGCATTTGTAGTGCTGGGGATCAAGCCCTGAGCCTCACACAGGCCAGGCAAATGCTCTCCCACCGACCAGCACCCTCAGTCCTTAGTTTTACTTATTTATTATGGGGATCTATGCAAGGAAAACCGACCGCCATGATGGGTTACTCCATCCTGGATCGTGCGCAGAGCTCAGATGGCTGCAGTTGCGCTACACCCAGTTCCTAAACTACTCCTCAGTGACTTACCCAAGAGAAATGAAAACAAGTACCTGTACAAAGAGCTACACATCGGGGCTCACAGGAGCTTCATTCATAATCGCCCCAAACTGGAAATAGTCAATGCGTCCATTAAGAGGAGAATGGATACTGCCATGGTTTATGGTTTATGTTTTCCATGTGTGGAAGGTCTGGTCCCCAGTGCATGAGTGTTCAGGGATGACGGCCTTGGGGAAAGCACCTGGACTGTGAGGACTCTCGTCTCATTAGTAGGTTAACCCATGGATGCACTCGTAATTGGATGACATTATTGGGAGGTGTGGAAACCTTAGGAGTTAGGTCCTAGTTGGTGACTGGGTCATGTCCTGGGACAATGAGGGGGAAACTTTTAGAGCTTTCAGTGATATACTGAATCAAGTAGCCTGCTGTGTGGCAGGTGTGCCATAGGTTCACCACTGCCATACAAGGTATATCTCTCCCTCTCCTCTCTCTCCCTCTCTCCCTCTCTTTCTTCCTTCCCCCACCCTTCCTGGATGCCATGAGATAAGACAATGCCTCTGCCGTACTCTCTAGCAGCCATCATGTGTGTGTCTCACTGCAGGCCTTAAAGCACTGGAGCCCACTGACCATGGACTGAAGCATCTGAGACTGTGAGCCAAAACAAATCTTTCTCTTTCAAAGTTGTTTCTTTCAGGTATTCTGTCACAGGAATAGAAAGCTGACTCACCCAGATAACAACTTGCGGCACATTCATGTAACAGAATACTATTCAGCAAAACAAAGGGATAAAATGCGGACACTGGCAACCAAACAGGTAAATCTCATAAGCTCTAAGCTGAATGAAAGAAGCCAGACACAAGAGAGTGTGTGTGGCCTAGTGCCACTGGTTCTAGAACACAAAACTAAACTGTAGACCAGAATATGCCTAGGGTAGCTGTGAAGCGGGGGGGATTTGCTTAAAAAGGGCACAATCGAAAGTTTTTGGATTGAGTGACACATTTTGTCCTGGACAGGGGTCACGGTTTCAAAGGTATCTACCACTGTAACTGTGTATCTAGGCGTACACAGGTATACGCTTTCAAGATGTACAGTTAGAATGTGCACATGTAAACTATACCTCAGTGAAGCTGGGCTTGTCTCTAGAGTTTTCATGATGCCCTTTTAAAACTCATGCTGTTTATGAAAACAACTTATAAGGATAATAGATGTATATTGGCTCATGGCCTCAGAGGTTTCAGTCCATGGCAAACTGGCTTTATTGCTTTCAGGCCTGTGGTGGACAGAACATCATGGAGATGAGTTGTGGAGAAGGCTGCTCAGGTTTTGGTGGGAGGAAATGAAACAGAAAGAGAGAGAGAGAGAGAGAGAGAGAGAGAGGCAACAGCAGAAATTGGGGACAAGATATCCCCTTCCAGGACCTTCCCCCATGACCTTACTTCCACTCACTGGATCCCACCCCCTGTAGGTTACAACACCTACCCATAGTTCTGTGAGCTGGAAAACAATTCTTTTTTTCTTTCTTTTTTTCAGTCCTGGGGATGGAACCTAGGGTCTTTGCACTGAGCTACATCCCCAGCCTTTGTGCTTTTTAATTTTGAGGTGGGGTCTTGTGACGGTATCCAGGTGAGACTTGAATTTGTGATCCTTCCCCCTCAGCCTCCCAGAGTTGGGATTACAGGCATCTGCCACTCTGGCTGACTGGGACCAAGTCTCGGGCCTTTGGGAGACATTTCAGATCCAATCCTATCAAATTCTGTAAGTAAATCATATTGCAGAAATGCCAGAGCCCAACTAGTCCATGGACGCCTACACTGTCCCAAACACACATTTCTCATTATTTCTCATTTCCGCTTCCATACCTGCTGCTCTCCAACTTAGAATACACTGGGCAAAACCCCATACATCATTCCATTCTCCCTTCGTTCATTCATTCGGCAAATATTTATGGAGTGCCAGGCCCTGTGACAGGCACTGGGGCTACAGAGAAGTATAAATCAAGGGCTCTGTCCTTTAGGGACATATACTAGAAAATGGAGTTTTAGTTGAATGTCCCCAGATTTATGTTGCCAGCATTTTCTGTCTGATACAAAGACTCTGTCAAAGACCGTAAACCTGAAGGCTACACCGCTCCATTATCTACCCTAAAAACTGGCTATACACTGTGTTTTGCAGCTGCCCTGAAGGTTCTATGTCAACATTAAAGAAGGGAATCTCTCAGGAGTTAACAAGACAGGAGGAACAGCTCTGAGAAACTAAGGGATAACTGGACCTCAGTGCATTTCTTTTTGTTGTTGTTTTTATTTTTTATTTTTATTGGTACATGTTTGCAGCACATACCAATGCTATTTCTTTGAGGAGTTGGTACGTGTGCACAGCACGTCTTGACACGTTTTCATCCCCTTCTTGTCCCCTTAGACCTCCCTCCCTCCATCTCTTCATTCCTTTCCCTTTTGCAAAATATCTATCTCCGTTTCCTGTTATCTATATTTTTATTTTGCTCTTTATAAATACTTTGAGCTTCTCCTATAAGAAAAGCTAAGTGATATTTAAGTCTGTGTGTCCAGTTTATTTCATTTAAAATTGTTGTCTCAAAGTGTATCTGTTTTCATACAAATAACTCAAATTTATCCTTCTTCATGGCAGAGCCATACTCTATTGTGTGAAAATACCACATTTTCTTTATCCAGTCATCTGTTGGTGGACATATAGGCCACTTCCAAGACTGAGCTATTATGAAGTGTGCTGCTATAATTGTGGGGTACAGACGGATCACCATAATATGATGTCTTCAACTCTTTTAGGAAGAAAACCAGATTTCAACGTATTTCTAAGGTGATGATGAAATGTGATAGAACACGGGTATTTATTAAACTCCTAGTGTGATGGTCACGTCCCCTCAGGTGGGGCTGGAGGCCCATCCCACCTTGCTGGCTTCGTGGGAGACCATGGGACCATAGCCAGTCATTTTACTGATGTCATCCTTTAACTTTTAAAGTATTTTTAAAGGTCAGTTAGTACCTCGTTTCTGTAAAAATTTACTTTTCAATTATCTGTATTTCTTTCACTTTCCTTATCAACTTTAGTTTCCCAACTATTAAATCTTTACTTGATTAAAAATGTCACCACAGAGATGGAATATATACATAGTAAAATTACTGATTTAAGACTTAAAATGAAATATTAGTGCCCGAAAGAGTGTTAAATCATTTTAATTGAATTGAATTTTATTTTAATCATTTTAATTTTAGTTTTCCAGAAAATACTGCAAAGGTAGTACAGAGTCCCCATAGAACCTCACGTCCGGTTTACGTGGAGTGGGCACGTTTGTTATAATTAATGAACCAATACTGATACATTGCTAAGTGATGTTCATGC
The DNA here is from genome assembly GCA_004365215.1 of Cuniculus paca. NCBI lineage: Eukaryota > Metazoa > Chordata > Mammalia > Rodentia > Cuniculidae > Cuniculus > Cuniculus paca. The sequence continues at coordinate 2,111 of RJWT010032684.1, read as the reverse complement.
TTTCCTCAGATGTCTTCGATTCTCACCTGATGTCCTTCTTCTGTCCCAGCAGCGCCCCCAGGATGCCTCGTTCCGTTTAGTCATCCTGTCTCCTTAAGCGCAAACTTTCTTTCTGTTTGATGGCCGCTGTTCAGGGTTGTTTGTTTGTTTGTTTGTTTGTTTTTTGTATGGGGACTCGAACTTACAACCTTGTGCCTGCCAGGCAGCACTGTGCCACTGAGCTACATCCTCAGCCCTGTCCAGGGGTTTTATAGGATGTCCCACAGTTAGGATTTGTCTAGTTTTCATGGTTAGACGGGCTGGGTGTTGCTGGGAGAAGGATCGCAGCAGTAGAGCACTCTGCTCATCACACTACACCAGGTGTTCCTGCTATCAGCATGGTTTATTGCTGGGGATGTTGACCTTGGTAGGATGTTGACCTTGGCCCAGGTAGTGTTTTTCCACTGTAACTTGACTCTTGTCCCTCTCTCCCTCCCTTCTCATACTATACTCTCGGCAAAGCAGACACTATGTGCAGCTCGCCCTAAAGGAATAGCAAGTTACCCCTTGATTGCTGTGTTATTCAGATTTCCACCACTATGACAAAATAGTTGATGCCATAATATTAAAAAAAAAAAAGATTTCTTTAGGCTTATGATTTCAGGGGTTTCAGTCCATGGATGGCCCAGTCACACTGGGGCCTACAGTAAGTGAAATACTAAGGTGGTCGGAATATATGACCTAAGAGGCTACTTACTCCTTGTAGCAGGGAGAAAGAAAGAGACAAGGAAATAGGGACCCAATATTTTTAAGGGGAGACTCCAATGATCATATTTCATCCAAATACATCCCATCCCTAAGTTTCCACCATCTCCCAATAGCACCACTGGCTGGGACCAACATTCCATATATAAGCTTTTGGGATATATTCAAAATCCAAACCATAACAAAGGCTGGGTATCTATAGAAGTTATTTGGATTTCTTATGTATGGAAGATTTGTCTCTTCAGTCATTTAGTCAATCACTTATTTATTGTGCATTTACTTATTCAATCATTTATTTCCTCAGTAAGGGCTCACACATAGTTATGTTATACTTCAGGTTATTATATGATAGGGTTTTGTTTGATTGCTCAGATCATCTGAACTTCGGCCTTTAGGGGCTCTTCCTGCTGGCTGCTGCGCCCTTTTGCTGTACTCCTGTGGTGAGCATGTCCCTCCTTTCTGGCACTATACCACACGCCAGGGTCATCTCGCATGTTTTTCACTCTAGCCCTGGAAGCAAACAGTTGTCCAAGGAGTCCTCATTCCTTTTCCAGAGAACAGTTTAAGACACTGAGATCCCTCTGCTAAGGTGCCTGTTGATACGGTATTAATCAACTCATAAATAACATGTTTTCCGCAAACTCAAAGTAACAAAGGTTATGGGAAGGAATTTTCACTTCCTAAGAGTAATAAATAAAGCTCTTTGAAGAACCGTTTCCCCCAACTCTTAGCCTGCTGATTCTAAATGAAGATTAAGGAAAACCCCCAGTTGATTGTGTCCTCTTCGTAGCCAAATCTAATGCTGTCGGAGTTTCTTCAGTGATTACAAGGAAGTACATCATACACCCAGAATGCACTTGCTGAAACAACATGTTTTTTCCTAAGACATTGGTTTTTCTGAAAGACTTTTTTTTTAGGCAAATTGTTTTGAGATAGTGTTTGACAAAGCAGCTCCTGCGGTTAGCTTCAGTCTGGATCCTCCTGCCTCAGGCTCCTGTGTAGCTGGGGTTCTAGGTGTGTGTGATTGTGCTCACCTCTAGACAACCTTTTAGTCCTCAAAAAGATGGACTCAAATTTATAACTATTAGGTATCAATAAAGGGCCACTCATACTGAAAAACTGGCTACGTTTGTATATTATTTTTAGCCAAATTTGGGGCAATTTCAAGAGGATTTTGATTTAAAATTTATCATTTCTGTAGCAAGAACTACATAAATATATGGATAAAGTCACTAAGACTTTTTTTTTTAAGTTGGAAGAATTTTTTTTTTTTTTTTTTTTTTTTTTTTTGGTACAGGGGATTGAACTCATGACTTTGTACTTGCCAGGCAGGCACTTGTGCCACTGAGCTAAATCCCCAGCCTGGA
>RJWT010032683.1:0-14076 GCA_004365215.1 Cuniculus paca | reverse complement strand
TTGAACTCATGACCTTGTGCTTGCCGGGCAGGCACTTAGACCGCTAGCTAGATCCCCAGCCCTGTTTTTGAGACAGGGTCTCACTATGCCGTTCAGGCTGGCCTTGAGCTCACTTTGTAGCCCAGGCTGGTCTCGAACTCACAACGATCCGCCTGTCTCAGCCTCCCAAGTGCTGGGATTACAGGCGTGAGCCACCACGCCCGGCTTCCCTGCATATTCTGAGAACGCAATTACACTTTTTGTTCCTGTGTAGAGGATGGTAAGCACTAGGAGTTAGATAAAAGATACCCCCTGCTGTCAGTCCCTTCAACAGTGGCACATTGTGTGAACATCTGTGTTCTCTACTTCTCATTTCAAAAAATCTTGGTATGAGTTGGATGTTGTAGTGCATGACTCCAGTCTTAGCATGGATGCTGGGGCAGGAGGATCACCTCAAGTTCAAGGCCAAGCTGGACTACATAGGGAGACCCTGACTCAAAAAAAAAAAAACTTGGTGTGAAATAATTAATGCTTTTACTTAAATCTAAATTTGGTTTGCTGGGCGTGGTAGCGCATGCCTGTAATCCTGGCACTCAGGAGGCTGAGGCCTTAAACTCTTGGCAGTCCTTTTGCCTTAGCCTTCTGAGTGCTGGGACTATAGGTGTGTACCACCATGCCCAGCCTCCTAAATTCTTGTTCAGTGGTTTTCAAAAAAGGGTCTTTTATCTGCCAACATTCTCTTTTTGTGATTTTTGACAGAAATGAAATTATGGTTGAAGATCATTAAAGTTTTTAAGAATGAGAAGGGCGGAGCTAGGCATGATGGTACATGCCTATAATCCCAGCACTAAGGGGGCTGAGGCAGGAGGATTGCCACGAGTTCAGACCCAAACTGGGCTACACCGTGACTGCAAGGCCAGGCAGAACTACATAGCTAAACCTTGTCTCAAACAAACAAATTCCAAAACAAAACAAAAACTGGGAAGCAAGTTCTGAAAGTATAGGGCTCCTGCTATTTAGACGGCTGTGAGTGGACCACTACATCATCTTCTGGGAGAAATTGTAGTATGTGAAACTCAGATATTTATAAATTCTCAAACATGTCAGAGTATCTTGGCTGTATTCTGTCAATGCTGCATTGGGCAGTGGTAATTAACCCCAGTCCTGGAGGCAGACTACCAGGGTATGGATTTTTGTTCTCTAAAATGTGCTGCTGGGTAGGTTAGGTTACCTCTGTAAAGTATATCCTGGCAGGATTGCTGTAAATTCAAGTTGGATAGTACTTGTAAATAGATAGCATAGGTAGTCAGCATGTTGTACATGCCTATAAACCCAGCCCTCTGGGAGCCTGCAGCAGGAGGATTACAAATCTGGCAGCTTAGCCAAACTCTGTCTTAAAAACAAAACCAGATGATATAGCACTGTGCAGAGGGCCTGGGTTCAGTCCCCAGTACCAGCAAAGAGCTGTATACCATGGCATCTGGCAAAGGCTAAGCCCTCCAAATTTTACCTATTCTGTTTATATAAATACTCATGGGTGTAAGCAATGCCAAAGTAGAATGTTCCCTTTTTAGGGTATTCTCCAAAGGAAACTACATATAAAATTCTTGACAGTTCTTCTTAGTCTGTGAATAGAAAGCAGTAGGTACTGCTTGGTAAGAATGACTAGAAAGAAAAGATCTGTGTCTTAAGTCTACCCTGGCCTCTCCCGGAACTGCTCTTCCAAGCTGCTCCTGTCTTCTCTGTTTATCTCAGTAAACAGCAGCTCCATTTGTCTACTTTCTCAAGTTCCACATGTGGAAGTTATTCTTGATCCCTTGCTTTTCCTTAGTGCCCCATTCGCACCCTGCCAGTACCTCCTATCAGTCTACCTCCCAAATGTCTCCTAGTTCCATCTACCTCTCTCCATGTCCACCACTGTCTTTGTGGTTCAGTCTGTGATCTGCTACTTGGATTGATGTAATAGGTTTCTAATTTGGTCTTTCTGCTTTTATGCTCCTCTGTTTATTCTCCACATGATAGCCAGAGTGATCTTTTAAACAAAATGATATCATGTCACTCCTCTGTTTAAAACTTGATTACAGTGGCTTCCTGTTATGCTGCTATGCAAAATCATAATTTCCTAGGATCATGAAGTCTAATACAGTGCTCCTTATATTGGCCACATACTGCTCTTTCTCTTACCCTTCCTTTTTTCACACTGCGGGTCCAGGTCAATTGGGTTCTCATTTTAGGGCTGTTCTGTCTGAACCACCTTCCTCTACTTGTCTATTCCTGATAAAAACTTCCCAGACTACCCAATGTAAGAGGCTTTCTTGACACTGATCTGCTGCTTTTAATTCTCTGAATGGCATGTATAATGGCTTGTGTCTAGAAGTCCTCCCAAAGCTTCATGCTGTCATAGGTGGGGCTTTTTCAGAGGTGGATCTAGAGTATATAACACTGGAATTGATTCATGGTGCAGTACTAGGCTCAAGGGCTCTAGGATTAAGGGTGACTGCTACCTGCTTTAAGTAGCCAGGGTAAGATAAAAGGGGTGAAAATATGCTGTTAAGGTCCTTTGCTTGTTTTGCTATGTTCTGCCTATTGTGAGCTGTTTCTCCTGTGTGATACCTGTCTGCCACACTATCCTGCCTTGGAGCCAGCTGATTATGAACTGAAAACCTCTACAAACTGAGCTAAAATAACCTTTCCTCCTTTAACTTTGGGTGTTGAGTATTTTGTCTCAACAACAAGAGAAAAGACCGAATGTGGTACCAGAGAAGTGTGGGGGGGGGGGTTCGTTGCTGTGACTGTACCTGACCATGTGGTTTAGAAGCTTTGGAGCTAGCTTGTGAGAAGGGAAAGAGTTGGGAAAGGTTTAGAGATGCCAGTTGAAAAAGTAGAGCTGGAATGCCTGAGGCTGTACTTGATGGGACATTCTGATCAGAGCTCAGAAGAACAGAAGGCTGATGAAAATGCTGCTGATAAAGACCAGGCTCAGAAGGTTTCTGCTGGGACAGACTTCATTGGCCGTTGGACTCCAGATGATTTCTGTTTTGCCTTGGCAGAAAGTTTGTCTGCATTTTGCTTGTGTCCAGAGACTTGCCTGAAACCAAGATTAAGAGTGGTGGACTGTTTCATCTTGCAGAAGAAATTTCAAGGTAGTCTAATGTTGAGGCCATGGCATGACTACTGTTGGGGGCTTTTAGCCAGATTTATGTTGAGAATCAAGAGCAAAGAACCTAGCAGAATGATTTAAAATGTTTTGAGTTGGGCCATAAAGGCAGCTCCAGTAAAGTCATGGCCTGCAAAGATGAAACAGATGGGAATTTGGTCACTGAAAAGACTAGCAAAGAAAAGGCAAGTATTTCAGAAGACAACAGAAAAGATGACCTGAGAACATTACAAGAAGCAGCAGGACTCTACCCTTTGCAGCCTCAAAATTGCAAAGAGTGAAAGACTTTGCTTTGAGAAGAGTTCCAGAGTACCATGTTCCAAAATGGTGATGGCCTTGTTGTTGTTCCTCCCTACAGCCAAGAGAGAAGAAAAAATTTAGTTCATAGGCACTCTCCTACAATCAAGAGAAAAGGAAACCTGGCTGTTGCTCCAGCTGGAAGCAGACCTTGGCATCATCCATGTGGTGCTTCTTTTAGGTGTATGCAGAATGCAAGAATTTTGGGATCAGGAAGGCTTCCACCCAGATTTCAGAAGAAGGCCTGGAAGGCTCTGAGAGAAATGTGTGCTCCTGAGACAGCAATATGTGAAGCTGAGTGTGAAGCCAGCGATATAGTAGAGACTCCAAGAGTTTGGAGAAGCGAGGAACGTGAATTGTCTGAGGAAAACTGCATGGAGAGAGCAGAACTAGCCCTGGAGAGAAGCCATGGGGGCTACAGCCACTGGCAGTGTGATAGGGATGGAGCCAGCTGAGCCCTTTGGAGCTTACAACTTGCTACTAATGTATTTTGGTCTTGCTTTTTTCCCATGCTTTGCTATCCCGCTGTTTATGAGTTTTGGAATGGAAATGTCTATCTTGTGCCATTGAATGTTGGAAATGTTTAACTTTTCTTTTTATTTGTACAGGGGCTTGCAGCTAAGAGTTTACCTTAAATCTCAGGCCTTGGACTTTTCAATGATGCCAAAACTGTTAGTATTTTGGCAACTCTTGGAAATAAACTAAATGTTTTTTTAAAATTAAATTTATTGATATATTTTAGGTATGGACTAAATGCCTTCTGCTTAAAAGGATATACATCAATCTTTGGGTAGGGTGCAGGGGCAGAATGTCATGGCTTATGTTTAGGTGTTTCCCCCAAAACCTCATCCATTCATAGGTGAGGCTTTTTCAAAAGTGTCTGGATCTAGAGTGTGTGATGATGGAATTGATTCATAATCAATGCTAGGTGAGTGGTATGTGCCTTAAGTAGCCTGGATAAGAGAAAGGGCAGAAAGATGCTGTTAAGGTCCCTTGCTTGTTTTGCTCCCTTCTCCCCACCATAAACCATTTCTCCTCTGTGATTGCTGTCTGCCATGCCACCCTGCGTTGGAACCAGCTGATGATGAACTGAAACCTCTACAAACTGTGAGCTAAATAAACCTTTCCTCCTTTAACTTTGGGTGTCTGCTATTTTGCCTCTGCAGTGAGAGAAAAGTAATGAAGATAGCACATTTCATCACTTGATGTCCTTATTTGTTGCTTGATTATTCATTTGTTTGTATCCCCCAGTGTGTAAGTTCTGCAGGGACAGCAAATGTTACTGATCTTTGCTGAACCTTTAGTGTCTAGTGAGTAGATGCTTAATAAATATTTGATGGATCATAGATTAGGTTTAGGGTGAGATGATTAAGGAAAAGCTTTTACAACAAATATATTACATAAAGTTATGAACAATCCTTTGGGAAGAGCTATTTTTTACTTTTGTTGGTGATGTGCTTTCTACATTTTTGTATTAAAATGTCCTTTCCATTATGAATCAAGTGTGATATTAAATTATATAGTTAAAAAATATTTTCTTTGCAGCATGAATAATTGGGAAGCACTGCTGTCCTGAGCCTTTAGATTAGAGCTTTTCTTTGCGCTTTAGAGATTTGTAGTTGCTGAAAATAAGGAAGCACTTGTGTGGGTGTGCCAGGGAGACAGTTCTGCTAAAAAATCTCACTAAATAAAGTTCAATCAACCAAATGTTATTTTATTCTTCAGATTCTCCATGGAAATAAATTGTCAAGTTTCACTTAAAGGCTGTATTGTGTTGGAATATATGATACTAAAAAATGAAATACGACATAGGAATATCCAGATAGTAAATGGAAACAATGAACCTCTTACATCTTTTGGGGAAGAATAAATGCATTAAGCACTGTTTGTTTCAATAACCTTGTCCATAATTAAAACTAGTTAAAACTGATCAGCTCTTAAAGAAAAAAACTACACAAAAACCAGTGTGTAATGAGACTCCTACAGGAGAGTTTTTCTTTTATTATCTAATAAGAACTGAAATGGACCTGAGATGTCACCCAGGACAGACTCCTGTGTGTTTCAGATAAAAGGAAACTGATGGTAAAGTGGTAATGAAGTTATTGGTAGGTGCAGGATTAGGGTTCTCATCTTCACATTCCTAGGCTCTGGAGCTTTGCACAATGACTACTTCTGGAGACAGAAGTTTTAAGAAGTTTCTCTCCTTGGAATATGATATAGATGCCTTTAAAAATATTACTTTATCAATATTAAATGAGGGGATATATTTTTAAGTAGCTTGCAAGCAAAACATTCCACATTCATGTAATGACAGCTGGGCTCTTAGGCAAAGCTCTAAAGTGATGTTTACTTTTAATTTTTGTGAAGTTACAATTTAAAGTTAACCAAGACAGGGCTAGGCGTTTAGGTCAGTGGCACAGCGCCTGCCTGGCTAGCGTAAGGTCCTGAGTTAGATTCCTGGTACCAAAAAAAGGAATAAAATTAACCAAGACAATCATAAGGATATTTTATTTTTGTTATTTCTATCTTTAAGAATCTTTACAAGCTAGGAGTGGTAGTGTATGCCCATAATCCCAGCATTCTGGGAGGGTGAGGAAGAAGGGTTGCAAGTTTGAGCCCAGCCTGGGAGACCCTGTCTTGGGGGGAAAAACCCTAGGGATGTCTAGGTCCTAGGTTCAATCCCTAGTGCTCCCCCCACAAAACTCTTTACATATGAAAAGATGAAACATGTATAAAATAAGCCCAGTTCTTCTAAAAATGTTTTGTCTGTTTGCTTTTTGAAAAAGGGTCTCCCTATGTAGTTCAGGTTGGCCTTGAACTCACTATGAGGCCCAGACTGGCCTGAACTCAACAGGGATCTTCCTGCCTCAGCCTCCAGAGTGCTGGGATTACAGATATACCTGGCCTAAAAATGTTAGTTTTGATGTTTGTGATTTTACAAATATGTGGTTTTTTTTAGTAAGGGCAATGATGTTTTGCTTTTTAAAATCATTTAAAAAGACAAGATGGAGTATTACAAAAATTTTATGATTATGAAGTCAGTGTATAGGGCCAGGATACCTGTAATCCCATTATTTGGGAGGCTGTGAAAGGAAGATTGCACAAGTTTGAGGCCAGCTTGGGCTACACAGTGAGTTCAAGACCAGTCTACTGAACTACTTAGTGAGAACCTGTCTCAAAAAACCGAAACCAAAACAAAAAACAAGAGAGTTTGCTTTTTTTTTTTTTCTCTCTCTTTTTGGTACTGGGGATTAAACCCAGGGCCTCATGCATGTTGCATGTGCACTGTACCACTGAGCTGCATTCCCAGCACTGTTCTTGTTTTTGTTTAATATATCATGGGTAGTCTCCTATATCCTTAACACCTATGGAAACATTTCATAATAGCTCCATAACTGTCTTCTGTAATTTATTGCTCTTTCTGGCTTTTAGGACATGATAAATTTTCTGTGTTGTTAATGCTGAAATAAGTAACTGGATGTACAAATCTTTGTTCATAGGTTTTTAAAAATTTTTTTAAAATTTTTTTGCGGTGCCAGGGAATGAACTAATTACCTTGCACTTGCCAGGCAGGCGCTTAGGCCCCTGAGCTAAAGCCCCAGCCCTTGTCTTTTTGAGACAGGGTCTCACTATGCCGTTCAGGCTGGCCTTGAGCTCACTTTTGTAGTTCAGGCTGGTCTCGAACTCCAAATGATCCTCCTGTCTCAACCTCCCAAGTGCTGGATTACAGGCGTGAGCCACCACGCCCAGCTCATAGTTTGTTTTTTAACGATAGTTGCCTGAATAATGGAATTTCTGATACATGATGCCAAAAAGCTTTCTAGAAATGTACTAATTTATACGCCCACTAATAATGTATGAGAGCGCTTTTTTTATTACACCCTTAACAACAAACTGGTCCTGTTTGAAGAGAACACTGCTATTATTTTGGGCCCTGAAGCATCTGTTGAAAACATTAGTAGGTTGGTCCACATCTTTGTTGTGTTTTCTAAAGGAATTTAGCTACTTGGAGTTAGCTGTCTGTTTTCTTATAACCCAAGATTAGATAAAGCTGATAGAATATTTACTAAAATTATTGATGTACTTTTTTTTTTTTTTTTTTTTTTTTTTTTTTTTTTTGGTGGTACTGTGGATTGAATCCCAGAGCTATATCTCATTGCTCACTCTCCCCCTTTTGTCTTTTTGGGACAGGGTCTCACTATGTAGTTCGGGCTGGCCTTCAGCTCACTTTGTAGCCCAGGCTGGTCTGAAACTTGCAATGATTCTCTTGCCTCAGTCTCCCAAGTGCTGGGATTATAGGTGTGTGCTACCACGCCTAGCATGCTCCCCTCTTTTTTCAACCCAGCCCTTTTAAATTTTTTTGAGACAAGGTCTCCCCAAGTTGCCCAATCTGAGCTTAAAACAATTTGCAATCCTACTGCTGCAGCTTCCCAAGGTAGTCATTACAGGGGTTTGTCACCACTGGCCTGACCCACTTTTCTTGATTCAAGTGTTTAAGTTTTAAGTAGGTTAACAAAAGTTGAAGATTTGAATTGACTGCTTTCCCCTAAAGAGGATAACTGTAGGCCTTTGAGTAAATTGCTTAGAAAATTGATCAAAAGTAGTAATTCAGTTGCTAACGTACGTATGTGTGTGTACTGAGAAAGACTGAATGGGTCCAGGGGTTTAGCTCAGCAGGCACAAGTGCCTGCCTGGCAAGCGCGAGGTTGTGAGTTCGACCCCTGGTACCCACCCCCCAAAAGACCAAAAACTAAGTGGAAGAGGGTATAGGGAAAGATTAGGAAAAAAGAATAAATAGCTGAGGAAAGGAAGTTGCTATGAATCAAAAGAAATGCCTTCATCTGGAAAAGTGTACCTTTATTTTTATTCTTACCTGGTTGATACTTCTTTCTGAGACGGTTTCGTTATACAGTCTAGGTTGGCCTTGAGCTCACTTTGTAGCCCAGGCTGGCCTCAAACTTTTGGCAACTCTCTTGCTTCAGCCTCTCAAATGCTGGAATTATAGGTGTGTGCCACGACGCATGGCTTCTGATTAAATATTGAACATTGCAGACCCATATCATCCCTCAATGACATAGATTTTAATATATTTCTCTAAAAATAACTGAAGACTTAAGATTAGCTGTTTTGTTAGCAAAATTAGGGCTTTAAAAATCCCCCTTTTTTTTTTTTTTTTTGCGGTGCTGGGGATTGAATCAAGGGTCTCACACTCTAGGCAAGCAGTTTACTACTCTGCTATTACCGCCCCCCTTTTGTGACTGTTAATACTAAAAATCAAAAGAATGCTTTTTCACAATATGTTAAGCATGAACAAAAGCACATTTAATTTTGTAGAAGGCCAAATTCATATTCGCTTTAGTATCATGCTTCCCAGAGATGTTAGTTATTTACTTTGTGGTATTGAACTAGGACTTCTTGAACACTAAAAGCAAGTGCTGTACCACTGAGCTACATTCCTCTCTCCTAAAGTGTGATAGAAACAAAATAATGATAATATTATGTGCCATGGACTCTTACTAGATTGAAAGGCATGTCCTGACTAAATTTAGGGACTGATAGGTTAAGAACCAGCTCAAGGTCACACAGCTAATAGGAAGGGTAGCAGGAGTTCTTGCTACCTTTATAACCTTGCTACTCAGTCTGCCCCACAGACCATAAGGAATTTGTGACTTGGGAACATAAAGAAATACAAAATCTTGGCTACTGAGACTTACTGACTCAAACCTGCATTTTAACAAAATTGCCCAAATAAATGATTTGTATGTGTATTAACTTCGAGAAGCAGTGCTTTACACCATACTCTGCCCTGTATTAGACATTTAACCTTGAGGTTTTGAAATCCTACGGATTATTCCTAGTTTCCGTCCATGTGGATTATGTTAACATTTCCTGCAAGGGGAGGAAGAAAACTCGAATTAGTCAGTGTCTCCAATAGTTCAAGTTGTTATCCAGCTGCATCTTCACTTTGGATTCTGTTAACCCAGAGGAACAACTGACTGCTAGCACAGCTTGCACACATTCAGTCAAGGTCTCACAATGCCAAGGACAGCTCAGTGTTTTAGCTCAGCTTTACTCAGCGACTGAACACATTAGATGTATACTCAGAGCTGCATTTTAGATGGGCATTTCCTAAATTAAAGAGAACAGGTGAAGGCTAAAAATAACATTTTCTAAAGAAACCCGAAATTTCTGTGATAGCTGATGTTTTTAGATGTCTAGCAAGGAAAATCACATTTGTATAAACTGGCTTCCTTTCTAATTTGAATTTGTGAACATAATTACTTTGTCATAGAAGGCAAGAAAACACTATTGTAACTTAAGACTGCACGCAGAACAGCACTATCCAGTAGAAACAGAAAGCGAGATGCATGTATTTTTAAGATTTCTAGTAGCCAGCCAGGAGTGGTGGTGCATACCTGTAATCCCAGCACTTGGGAGGCTGAGGCAGGAGGATAGAATGAGTTTGAGGCCAGCCTGAATGATATAGACCTTATTGCAAAAAAACAACTAGTAGCCACATTAAAAAAGATAAAAAGTTTAAATTAATCTCAGTATATTCTGGCTAGCCTAGTATATTTAAAGTATTTTTTTCAACATATAATCAATATACCACTGATATATATATATGGTATGTCTTGAAAAATCTGGCATGTATTTTACACTTAGTTCCCTAATTTGCATGCTAAATTTTCATTATTTAAAATGTGAACCGTGGCTGAGGATGTGGCCGTGTAGAAGGGTGCCTGTTTAGTGTGACACTCCGGGTTCAACCCCCAGCATAACAAACAAACAAACAACAAAAAAGTGTACTACAGCTAAAACAGTAAAATGTTTTAATGAAATGTAGGGGAGGAAATGCGCAAATCCTTTTCCTGCCTGTCTCAGGGTCATGGTCAACCCCTATAACAAAAGATGATAGATTAACAAGAGGAAAGCATAATACATTTATTTGATCATAGTTTTAGGTGAAATAGCCTTCAATATGAAGATCCAAAGACTTGGGGTGCCTGTCCATTTTAATGTTTACGTTCAATTAAGTATGAATTACACTGTGTAGAAATGACTGGACAAAAAATATGATTTAATGCTAACAAAGGTAATGGGGAAAGTCAGCAAGGCCTGTTTGTTCAGTCTTGTTTTTTCTGTGCAGCATTCCTTTCTTCCTGGTACAGGGCAGGAACCCTTCTGAAATGGGGAGTTTCAGGATTTACTATGAGAAAAGGCAGGCCACAGTGGGGAAAAAATTATTTGCAGTACTACCGGTTGAACCCAGGGCCTCCTACATTCTAGATAAGAGTTCTACCACTGAGCTAAATCCCCAGCCTCCATATTTATTATGAGCTAAGGTTTCACTAAATTGCCCAGGCTCTCCTGGAATTTGTGATTCACCTGCCTCAGCCTCTTGAGCAACCGGGATTATGGGTGTCAGTCACCATTTTGGTCAGAAAATTTCTTTATGGCCAGCGCCAAGGTAGAAAGGTGGGTTAAGATTAAAGTTTTGAGGCTTTCTAATTTGCTTCGGGGAAAAAGGGTATCTCTAGTTTCTAGGACCAGCTTTGGGGAAGATAAATTCTAGTTTCTATGGTTTGAATTGTTGGGGATAAAAAGGAGAAAGGGGCTGGGGATATAGCTCAGTGACACAAGCGCCTGCCTAGCAAGTGCAAGGTTGTGAGCTCAATGCCCAGTAAAAGGAGAAAGCAGGACACATGGTCGGAGAGAAAGTTTGCTTCTGAGGATTTCACTTTGGGGTACTGTTTTCTGAGCCCTAACAAGAAAATCCAGGTACTTCACTTTTAAAATTTAAATATATGTTAGATTACAATTTAGATACTTCAGTCTCCTCTGCCACATTTTAATATCACATGGTGTTAGAGAATAAAGAAGGAATAAAGAAAAGTCATTTGGGCAATAAAGCATTTACTGATGTTTTTCCTTCTCCCGATCTTTCCACAGTTGGTATTAATTTTCCTGTCCTTCATTAGTGGTTCACAATCAGATTCTTTTCCTCTCTGTTTTTGAGACAGTCTCCCCTTACAGGCCAGGTTGGCCCTGGCCTCAGGAGCCTTCTGCCTCAATCTGGGACCACACCATCAACTTCCGAAACCTTTAGCTACACTAATCGCTCTAGAGTTAGAGCCAATCTTTTTCTTATGGCCTAAGTCCGTGTTTTTTTATTATTATTATTATTTATTTTTGCGGTACCTGGGATCGAACTCGGGGCTTCGTGCTTACCAGGCAGGTGCTTATGCCACTGAGCTAGATCCCCAGCCCTTGTCTTTTTGAGGCAGGGTCTCACTATGCCGTTCACTTGAGCTCACTTTGTACCCCAGGCTGGTCTCGAACTCACAAGGATCCTCCTATCCCAGCCTCCTGAGTGCTGGGATTACAGGCGTGTGCCAGCAGGCCCGGCCTAAATCCGTGTTTTACAACCTGCAAACTTTTGAGGAAAATAAGGTAATCTGACAGTGTGGGAAATGACCCAGAAGGTACACAACTTTATATGCATACCTCAATCACCTAGAAACGTGCTTTAAGAAACACCGGATATCCGGCCACTACCTAACTAGTATATGGTTCACAAAGTTTAAAGGGAACCCCTGACACCTCCATATTAAGTTTACCACTTTAAGTATCTCCGAACTTCAAGAACCTTTGGGACCATGAGACTCAGCAAGTGACTCGCAAAGACAGCGGACTGGAATTTAACATATCCTGTTGCTGCCACGCGTTCAGTTTTCTCCGACTGTTATTCCCCAGGCCGTTGCTATGCTTCTGCAAGAAGGCTTTTGCCGGTTGTTAAGCCCCCTCCGCGATTGGCGCTGGCAGGGTCTGTTTTTCCGAGGAATGTGAGAGACCTGAGCTCGCCGAGGTAGACCGTAGGCCATGTGACTACAAAAGCGGTTGCCAGCAGCGCGGCCATGTTTGAGGCGGGCACCCAACCTCGTGCCCCCGGAGCCGGGACGCGGGCTAGGGACGCGGTTACCAGAACTTAAGATGGCCACCGCTGCCACTCGCCAGCCCACTGGCCAGCCCGCTAGCCCGCCAGCCGGCGAGCCCGCTGCTGGCCGCCTCCCGCGACGCCCGGGACAAACTCCAGCTGTCGGCCGGAGGCGGGGCGTCCGCCTCCCTCCGGCCGCCGCCAATCAGCGCGCAGGGCTAGCTCGCCCGGGGCCGCCCGCGCGGGGTGTGTGAGGACGCGCTCGGGCTGCGGGGTGCAGGAGCCGAGGAGCGGGAGCGTGGTACCTGCTGCTGCCCAGCGGACGCAGAGCATCGGGCGCGCGCGCGGTGGCCGGGGGCAGGAAGAAGTCATGTCGTCTGTCAGGTAACCAGCGGGCGGAGGTTAAACGGCTCCCGGGCTGGGCGTTAGCTTAGTGACTGCCCGAGAACTGTTTCCCCTTTTCTGGGGTGGTCTGCACCCTCCCTTGGCCGCCGGGCCCCCTCTTGTTGGAGGTCCCCTCTGCACTTTTCATCAGGGTGGCTCTGCTTTCCTCAGAAGTTCTGGGGTCTGTGACACAGGCGGTGCCCTGTGGGTCGCCACTGGGTTGAGGACCCGCGCGCGGATTCTAGCGGTTGAAGCTTGCCTGTGTATGTAGTGGATTTCTCATGAAAAATGCAGCCCTCTCGCTCCTTCCTCCCTGCGTGCCTGAGGTGACCCCGGGCCCGAGGAAGGTGACATGCAAAATGTGTGCCCATGCACGCGTGTCATGCCTTCTGATAGAACTTCATGGTTGGCCATGAGCAGCCCTGCAAAGTTGTCCTCTGTCTGATGCAGATTGATTCCCCCCAAGTTATGAAACTGTCCCTAAAATATTTGCTTATAGCTGGAATTATTACTTTGGTTTTCAAGGGTGCCATCTGTTTGCCTACTTTTATTTGAGAGTCTCAAGGGAAATGCATTTTGTCAGATCTTAGGCATATAACGAAAGCAGGGAAACGCTCACCAATCAGGCTTCCAGAATTTGGAAGGTGCTTTTTGGCGAATGGCGGTAAGATAATGGGGTTGTCCACTTTCTGCGTGTAGCTTGCAGCGAGTGTTTAACTTAAGCAAATTCAACTGTTTATAAAAAGAGATAAATGGCCCTATTTACCCAGTTTTTTGACCTGTATCTTTTAAAGCAGACTTTGGCCTTCATTGTTCCAAAGAAAGGGAGGCCCCAGTACAGATATGAAAAGAAATAAAATAAGGTAATTTTGGAGCTGTGTGTTTCCAGGGGCCTAAATACTAGTGATTTAAAGACTTCTCAGTGCAAATTTTGATTACACAATATTTAGGAGAGCTTTAGACTCTAACCCTCAGGTAATATAAGGTAACATGCAACAGTGCTGAGCTTGGACACAGCCTTTTCTCTTGAATTGCATAATTCTGTACTAACATAGAAAAAAGAGTATTTGTCTCATTATGCAGGAGAAACTCAGGGGCTGAAATATGGATGGCCACATGGGAAGGTTTCACAGTGAATTACACTGCAGCATATAAGTCTCGCTTATAAAACTAACAGTACAGTGTGGCAGCATGAATTAGGATAATGCTGTTACACCGACCTAATTCCCCTCCTCCTCACCCCTACTTTCATTCTCATCTTCACAGACTGCTGCTCATTAGGTTTGCTGCTCCAGTGCTCTTTCTATCTTAAAAGTCGGTG
>RJWT010032682.1:0-14058 GCA_004365215.1 Cuniculus paca | reverse complement strand
ACCTTGGGACTCAACCTCACATTTCCAGGCTAAAACAAGCTGAAATCCTGGTGGACCATGGACTACTCCCCTGCTTCCAGTGAAAAAACCTAATGGAGACTACCACCCAGTACAAGACCTCCATGTCATCACTATAGCCAGGGTAATTTTACAGTCAACTGTTCCAAATACCTATACCCTCTTGAGCTTACTATCTCCTGACATGGCCCAACCCACCTGTCAGGATCTAAAAGATGCTTTCTTTTGCCTATGAGTGGCACCTATAAACTAACCCTTTTTACCTGTGACTAGGAGGAACTCAAAATGGGACAAAAGAGACAACTTACCTGGACTCACCTGACTCAGGGTTTCAAGAACTGCTCCACTGTCTTTGGAGACATTAACTACAGACCTGGCAAATTTAAGACATGAGTTCAAATGCACCCTCCTGAAGTACATCAATGACATACTTCTGTGCAACCAAGAAGAGACAAATTGCTGGAGAGGAATACAGGCCCTCTTTGGCCACCTGTTAACAGCTGGTTATAAAGTCTCTTGGAAAAACACCCAAATATGTAAATCATAGGTGTGCTACCTGGAATTTGACATGGAGAGTGGTTACAGATGCCTGGGGCCAGTAATAAAAATGTTATATGCCCCTTTCCATGGTCAGATTATAAAAAGCAACTTCAGGAGTTCCTGGGTGTTGCAGGATTTTCAGGATCTGAACACCCAGATTGTCTGAGAAAGAAAAACCCATTATATGAGATGCCTACAGGGACAAGAACTGAAAGAGAAGTCTTCAGTTGGATTGTGTTATGGTTTGTATCCAGGTGGCCCCCCAAGCCTCATGCAGTCATGGAGGTGACTGAATCTAGCATTTGTGATTGGTTTGTTGTCCAGCACTGGGATTAGCGGTGTGAGTGCTACACTCACCCAGGGGTGGAGCCAGCATACAATGTAAGGTCGGGAAGGAGGCGTGGTTTTTTCTTTTTCCCTGTTTGCTCTTGCTGGTTGCAGCCAGGCTTCCCCTTAACCATGCCACCCTGCCTTGGAACCAGCTAAGTATGGACTGAAATCTCTAAGAACTGTGAGAAATAAACCTTTCTTTCCTTCACTTTGGGTATCAGGTATTTTATCTCAACGATGAGAGAAAAGTACCAAGACAGACTGCTAAACAAATTGAGGCATTCTGAGGCTTTAAAAAGGCACTCTCAATTGCCTAGGTATTCTTGATGTGACTCACCCACTTAATCTGTTTGTAGATGAAGAAAACATGTGGCCTTCAGAGTCCTTACTCAAAAAGACCCTAGGAAAAGATGCATTGCCTACCTATCAAAGATACTCGACCCATTGGCAAAAGGATTGCTTCCATATTTGCATGTCCTCACAGCCACAGCGCTCCTTATTAGAGAGGTGGATAAATTGACTCCAGGACAAAACTTGACAGTCCAGGTCTTACATGCTGTTTTAGAACTACTAAACAGTTGGGGACACCACTGGCTCTTGAATAGTGTCAGGGATTGCTTATCAAAAATCCCCAACTTACGTTTCTTTCAGTTTGTTAAAAATCTAAACCCAGCCACTTACTTGCCCACTGAACTCAAACCTCCAGATCGTGACTGCCTTGTCTTGACTGATGAACTTTTCACCAGTGGACCTGACCTTCAGATAAAACACCTGACTGATACCTAGTGCAACTTATTCATGGATGGAAATAACTTGGTCAGAGACAGAAAGCATCAGGCTGGCTATGCTGCTGTTACCACTGAAGATTTGCTTCTAGCTGGACCTCTTCCCCAAAACTGGTCAGCTCAATGGACCAGACCCTGGGCACTCATCCAGGCCCTGAACTTGGCAAAAGATAAAAAGGTCAAGATATACACTGATTCAGGATATGCCATTGCCACTGTCTATGTCCATGAGATGTTACACAAGGAGCATGGGCTCCTGGCAGCAGAAGAAAAACAGATTAAAAACAAAGATGAAATCTCTTAGCTCCTGACTGCAATTTAAAAACCTAAAAAGATTGCCATTATCTATTGTAAAGGACACCAAAAGGTAAAGGACACTATTGATTTTGGCAAGCACAAGGCAGACAAAGCCACCAAATTGGCAGCAGAAGGTTCTACTTGGGGGTCAAATGATTTAGTACAAAACCTGGAAGCCTTACATGAGATGCCCCCTAAAACTGTTTTCAGCCTCTGCAGCAGGCTCCTTCAATATTCCAAGGAAGAAATCAAGTGGGCAAGAGCACCAAACCAAGACTACAAAGAGTACTGAAAGATATTATAAAGAGGGATAAAAATGACCATGGTCCCAGGAACACCAGCAGAGTGGGATCACTGAGTAGGACAGACAGTTAAATGGAGGAGAAAAGTAGGGAGCCAATGGCAGGAGAAAAGCATGGCAGAGACGAACCAGTGCATGTTGGCCATAACCATTAATGTAGATGGGCTCAATTCACCAATGAAAAGAAACACAAGCAGAGTGGATCAAGAAACAAGATCCACCAATATGTGGTGTACAAGAAACATTAACTCCAAAGGAAATTCATATATTGAAAGTCAAAGGACAGAAAACAATGTTCCATGTGACAGGGAACAAGAAAAAACTTGTCCATCAACCTCAGAATGGATAAGAAAGGTACAGCATTTTTATACAATGGAAAGCTACTCAGCTACAAAGGAGGTTAATAATGAGGCTCTCATAGGTAAATGGATGCAACCTGTGATCATACTCTTGGCTGAAATGGTTCGGACTCATAGGTGAACATCATGTTGTCTCTCTAGTATAAAAAAATTGAAGGAGATAGTGGGATCCAAAATGTACAATAGATATTGTAAAAGTGAAAGAGGAAGAAGCGTCTAAAAAGGGAAGGTGGTAGCCATTGTTAATTCCCTATTATTTTGTTTTAAAGTCATGTGTCATTTTCATTATTTTATTTTGATTGATCTTGTTCTGTTTTGTTCTGTTTCATTTTGTTATACTGATGGCATGGGCAGCTATTTTGAAGATAAAAAGAGGCATTATGGTAGTCATTGTTGATTTCCTATTATCTTGTTTTGAAATCCTATATCATGTTCACTGTTTGTTTTGATTGGCTTTATTCTGTTTGGTTTTATTCTCTTAAAAATAAAAAAATCAAGTGGGCACAGCAACAAAAAGCTTAAATGGGCCCAAATGGCACTTGGACCTTACAGGATGACTGAAGATAATTCCCCAAAGCATAGCTTATGCTTTTGTAAAACATCATCATCTTATCACACATGGAGGAAAAACTGCTATGAATCAGCTTCTTGGCTGCTGCTATTACATTCCAAAGTTAGCTTCAATCTGTGCCTCTTCTGAGTCAGAGATGTCAAGTCTGTTCAAGGACCAAGCCCTCCTCTGGGCCTACACCTCTGCTTGGCATTCAACATACTGGACTTTCCCCTTTCAAGGACTTACAATAAAAACATTTTACAAAAGTTAAGCCATACAGAGGTTACAAATATTTCCTGGTACTTGTCTGTATTTATTCTGGGTGGCCAGAGGAATTTCCCATCAAAACAAAAAGAGTAACTAATGTCTGTAGAGCACTGTTAAAAAAAAGTAATCCCCAGACATGAGCTGCTCCTCACCATAGGAGTGATAATAGACCAGCATTTGTAGCAGAAATAACCCAGAAACTAGCAAAAAAAAAAAAATCAATTAGTTTTTCATGGTCCACCTCTACATGGTTGTTTTGGTCACTCCTACACCTATATATGTGTCTAAAATTCGATGCTGGATACACCACACCCAAGTATAGACAGCCAACCCAGATGACTGCTGGAACGCCTATCTGGATAAGTCAGTTCCCCTAAAGACAAATTTGAGACAACACACTCAAAGGCCTGTTCTCACCACTCCAGAAGCTAATGAGTCCACACAAGGCTAAAGATTGAGTGGACATCATATACTGCAGCAACTGTTTTAACTGACTCCTGTTCTGTTACCCAGTTTGGCTACTGGTTCTCCTATCTTGGTGCTTGCCGCAAGACTCTGGGCTGTATCCCCAGGGGACTAAGAAAACCCCATAAAACTACCTTCACTCTCTTCTACATTAGTGTAACTATTAGACTGAGTACCTTAAACTGTTTTTCTAAGTTTTAACTTAAATGTACTGTTACTCTGCCTGGTTTCTAGTTCCTTATCTTCTGTTAATTTCAATATTCACTTTCACTCTCTGGATCACAACTCTGACAACTGGGAACCCCATAAAAAGATTGATTTTGTTCTTTCTTACATAAATATAATTCTTGGGCTACTTATTTTTAGCTGCCTAAACCAAGATTAAAATGACTCCCGTATAAATAACATGTTTAAGCTTGCTAGGAGCATATAAAAAGGGAAGATATTGAGTGTTCTAAGTCTGCCTGGGGGAAACTCAATACTTCCTCAAGCATACTGAATAGGACCCCCACCTACCCCATGTGACCTTATACTTTAATGCCTGTCCCAACAACCAGACTAATAAATACTATATAGGATGTGGTGATTCGAGTTGGAAAAGGGCTTACCAAATCAATAATAAATATGCTTGTCAAGGTTGACAAAAACCCCCGTTCCAAAACAGCAATATTCCCTTTGATACATATAATAGCATACACTCCTGGGACATAGTGTATGGAGAAGTATCAATATATATTGGCCTAAAAACAAAAATAATAAAATACAAATGTTTAGAAGAACTGTCCCTACAATAAAAATTTCCCCTTACTCAGACCCTAGCCCACTTGAGTTGCAAAAAGGATACCTGTAAATCCTGTCCAGTATCATATATATATATATATACATAACTTTAATAACACTATCTGGATGTCAGGCTGCTTATTAGCCATTCAAGTGAATGGCACAAGTAAAAACCTGGCAATGTTAGTTCAAATCCAAAATGTTTTTATCCCCACGATTCAGGTCCCTGTTCCTAAGGTTTTCACAAACCTTAGAACCTCCCCAGCCAAAGATAATACTACTAAATACCTCTCTCTGCTTGCACTAGACCTGTTACAGTTCATTAATGGAACCCATGTTGTCCTCCAACAGGTCGATTCAGACCTGGGGGTGGACTGCTGGCTCTGCATGCCCCTCACTGCCCTATTCTATTGGGCTCTAGGACTAACCCCAGTGCCCCCTGGTTTTAATACCACTCACTCCCTAGCAGACCTACTTCAAGACTCCCCAACCACATAAAGGAAAATACCACTTGTTTCCTAGAAAACAGAGGCTCTCTTAATGTGTCAGCCTACTATGTCTCTGACATGGACCCAGTTCCTCAGCCCAGGCTAAGACTGGAACCTTTTTTACATGCTTTAATGAACTGTATTATGTGTTTTCCTCACAAAACATGAGCCTCTGTAGTGTTGCCTTTCTGGTCCCAAATCTCAACATCTACTCAGGTAATCAGAAACCCTTGCCTCTCCCAGAATCACACATAAAACGAGACCCTGTGTTCCTCTATTCTAGCTGGAAAAACAATAGTGGGAGGCCTAGCTATGTGGGAAACAACCCTTGGTTTGGGGCAAAGTCAATACATATGGTTAACCCATCAAATAATAGGAAATTTTTAACATGTACAAAGCTCTATTAATACCCTTCAGGAAGAAATTACCTATTTAGATGTGGTTGTTTTACAAAACTGAAGGGTTTTAGACCTCCAGACAGCCCAATAGGGAGGCACTTGCCTTTTTCTGGAAGAAAAATGTTACTACTATGCTAAATAAGAGAAACTAAAAACAAAACAAAACAAACGAACAAACAAAAAACCCAAAAAACTCCCACCAGTCGCAGAAGCAACACAAAGGGCCAAAAATACAATGGCGACTCTCCCTGGTGGGGCTCCCTGGACTTTCTTCCCTTGCAGACAGGAGCTTTGTGTGGACCTCTAATGGCTTTCCTGACAGTTCTCCTTCTAGGTGCTTATGTGATCCACATCCTGACTTGATTTCCTACTAAATGCTTTGAGGTCATACATCACCAGCTCCTTTTAAAAGTAATCCCCTCTTATCAACTCCTTAAAACTGAGGGAGAAATATCTTCCCTATAATAAAACAGGGAGGAATGTGACAGAAATTTGTAAAATTTTAAAACTAACTAGCAGCCTGATATTGTATTGAGACAAGATATGCTCATACTGCTTGCCACATAGCTAGACTGCTAAACCCAGTTAGCCTTGAATGACTGTGTCCAGCTGCTTCCCATAGACAACCTGACCCAAGTCAACCTGACTGTGTCCAGCTACATTGTCTGTGCTTTCCCACCTAAATATATATCCTGTTTTTTTTTTAATCATGTTTTGAGAACTTTCTACTCAGCAACAAAAGATGACTAATTCAATCTAATAAAAATGTACCATGCTTTTAAGATTCTGTGCTTCCTGCTTACAAACCTATATAAACTAAACCTGAAACTGATTTGGGGCTGGTGATTTAGAACTGGTTCCCACCAGCCCACCAGCATAATAAACAGTCAATTTCCAACTCCTGGGTGTGGAACGTCTTCCTTTTGGTTTGGTATTGTTTCTGAAACAAAGAGGGTGCTATTGTTCATAATGGCTGAGGTTAATAGCAAAATAGATTTGGCTCCCCGAGTGATTTCTAGACCTTAACTGGGTGACCTTAAATTCAGGCAGGTGCTTATGTACTGAGCTATATCCCTGGCCCTGATCTTAAATACAGATAGTAAGTTACATCTTCTACATAGTAGAGGGAAATACTGAAGGTGCCACAAGTCAAACAGAAATAAAGCAGACTGTCCTGGAGAAATCATGATGAGGCACATGAAGGTAACTGTGCATTGAGATGTCTTTACATTTGCTTTAAAATGCTTCGGTAGCCAGGTGGTGTGGTGCATGCCTGCAATCTGAGCACTTGGGTGGCTGATGCAGCAGGATTGCTGTGAGTTCAAAGTCATCATGGGCTACATAGTGGTATTTTAGCCAGCTATTTTAGGTAGAACTATTACAGGTAGTCAGATAGGACTAGACCCTCAAGAGAGTCAATACAAAACACAAAAACAGATTGCAACTGTGGACGGAGGCCCATCTGTTGGAGGCCAAGCTGCAAGATAAAGATGAAATGATCATGCTTATGGGCTTCCCCAAAGGATAAGTTATGATACTTAGTCCTATAAAGTCTATATAGCCCATATAGCCATCTGTGACTTTTGTGGGTGACCAAGACCCTCTGATCTATCCTTTCCTAAAAAATGCATTTGTTCTTTCCATGTACCCTTGCTATGTCACTTGCCTCCACATGGAATCAATATTACCTAAGTGGCTATACTTGTAATCTTATTGGTTGATTATAGCTTTGACCACAGTGTACCCACATGATTTCATGCCTGCCTTGTGATTTTGCTCAATGAAACTTCCTCTGTGAAGTGGGCTTATTTGCAGTCCACTCAAGTCCACTTCTGTCTCATTCAGGAGCTATCTCTCAATAACTATTTCCTACTCTTAACCTCCATTGTTTCTTAGAATTCATTCTTTAATTTTGGGAAACACAAACTTGGTATATAGGACATCTAGCAGGTTGGGAGTTATAATATTTCCCCTATATAATTTGGAAGCCCTATATCATGCCTATAACAGTGAGACCCTGTCTCAAAAAAAAAAAGCTTCAGTAGCCAGGAGTCATGGCACGTGCCTGTGTTCACAGTATTCTAGGAGGCTAATGCTGAAAGATTGAGTGTTTAAGCCCAGCCAGGGTGACTAAGACCTTGCCTTAAAGAAATAATGTAAAAGGACCAGGGATGTGTGACATCCTGGATTCAATCCCCAGTACCACCTACCTTCACCTCCAAAAACACTTAAACATGGAGAATGATGCAATGAAGTATGATGTGTGTTAGTTGCTTTTATGTTTTTTTTTAAGAAATGGTTACTTGCCATTTGATGAACTCTAATTTGAAAATACACTCCCAGATGGTAGGTTAACATTTGAAATTGTCAAATTCTCCAGAAGCCAGATTCTAGAAGAGTTGTGTTATGACTCCACTGATCTTTATCTCATATCAACTCCTGGATCTTTATTAACTAGCATAATGAATGTGAGGATATTTTTATGGGCAAAATGAGTTCAATGCATGTGGACTGGCTAAAAATGCTTCATGGAGACTTTTTTTGGGGCGGGGTACTGGGAATGGATCTCAGGACCTCACACTTGCCAGGCAGGTGCTGCGCTGCTGAGCTATACCCTTGGCCCTCATGGAGACTCTTGACTTTGCATCAGTGGGTTATAAAACTCCAGCCAATTTGCATGTTTATATGACTGATTCTTTCTTCAGGCTTCAAACTGTAGGTCTGTGAAGGGCAGATTTTTGTTACTTTTTTAGTTTATAAAAATACACACAAACACATACACAAATATTTACTAGTTAGACTCAAACCCCCTTAATCACTAACTTTAAGTCACAAAATTTTTCTTCAGTAATAAATTAAACTAATTGTATATAATGATTTCTCTCTCTCTCTCTCTTTCAGTATGGAGAACTAAACCCTGGGCTTTCATTTTGATCTACATTCCTAGGCCCCCCACTTTTAATTTTAAAACAGGGTTTTGCTAAGTCACTAAGTGGTCCTCCTGCTTCGACCTCCTAGAGTGTCAGGATTATGGGTGTGTGTCACCAAAACTGCCTCACTGCCTTCCCATCTTCAGTGCCTATAAGAATAATGAAAGGACAAAGAGCCAAGACTTCAGCTAACTCCCAAGATAAACTGTATCTGTATGACTGTTTGGGGGCCTGATCTAACTGCTCCCCTGCTTCAGAGCAAAAACAGTTCACTTGAAATTTCACAACTGTTACTATTTATTGTATTTTTTTTTCTGTCATTTTAACAGGTTCTTCTTCACATGATTCATGGTTTCTGGCTACAAATGCATACAAGCAAATAGATGGATGTGTTTACATTTTAAAAATTGAATTTTCTTTTGAAATAATTTCTTCTTTCTCAGGTTATCTTTCATTGCACCAGCTAGACTTAAAATACATTTATAGGATTCTGAGAATGTGATAGAATTATGAGATAAAGTGTAAGCTCCAGAGATCTAATAAAATTATGACAGTAAAGATTGCCTTTTGCTTGGTATAAAATTAATTTAGCTTGCAGCATATACAAAAATAAATTCTAGATAAAAGAGAAATAAGCATTATAAAAATAATAGAAGAAATATAATATTTTAATCTTGGGAATCAGGAAAGCCTTCTCAAGTAGGAAATTGTAGGGATGATTAAATACTATTTCTTTACTCATTACCCTGGTTGAAAATTGTTTAGACAAATACAGGTTAAGGAGTGGAAAACACACACATTTATATATTAATTTACTTATATTTATTTATTTTTCCTAATATAAATAGATATTTTCATAAAATAACAGAAAACTGAGCTTGACATAAAATTAAATAAAATATTTTTCCTTATCTGTACCCTTAAGTAATATTTCAATACACACAGGATATCAGATTACATCTATTTTAATAGTATTTTCTTATTTATAGATATTGAAAAAGTTTATTTTCTATGAAAGCAAGAATATTACAATGTATTTAAAAATGAAAGTGAATTAAACATTTTTTGAGGAGTTCATGATTTCAAATAAAATGTTAAAACTTTACATTTGTAATATGATAAGTATTAATGAAACTGCTTCAACAAAATTAAAATACATTCTAAGATACATTATTTTGGTGTTTCTATAATTTCGACATAGGAATAAAAAGTAAAAACTCATAAAAGTAAAAAGAAGAAAAACATTTAAATTCTTATGACTGTCTATATTTATTGTATTTTTAAATCATTTTCCAAGAAGCTTGCTTTCTTTCATCCTTTGGATTATTGTTACATATGCAATGTGAATTCTTTATTTTTCATATGACATAAAATAATGGGATTTAACAGAGTTTTCATTCTATAAGGAAGGTTCTTTCATCAAAAGAATGCTCTTTTAAGATATGGCCCCTCTAACATCAAAAAACAACGCCGCTTAAATAGATGTGTCTGTAAGTCCTAATTCAAATCCAAAGCCTTTTTGGAATTTAGGGAAGAATTTTCAATAACATTACTCATTTCAGCTTTCTTCCCAAAGGCATAGAGAATGCTTTTGGCAGCTGGGCTTGTGACATACTGCCAATCACTAGGGGCAATGCCTGACAATTAACTTAGAGAATCTCATGGTTTTGACTGATATGAAAAGAAAGGGCTAGTTCCAATCTATAAGTATTTGGTTCATTATTGTATGGCAAACACAAACAAATGTTGCAAGAAAATACTATTTATGTTAAATACATTCTCAGTAGCTTGGTGAACAGATATCTTCTGTCTATACATCAGTGATATTTCCAGCAGGCATCTCTTAGATACAGACACCTCTCAGGGTCATTGTACCTACAACAAATCCAAGAATCAAGGTAGGTGTTCACATGTGTTCCTAACCTTGGCCTAGGGAAGAATCACTCACTGTATCATTTATTTCTCTTCCATAAAGCCTAGCCTTCCTAGAGAAAGCCTGCTGGGGGAGGTGTGGTCCTCCCTAAGTATCAGTGCATAGGCAATGCATAGGCAGATACAATGAATAGTGCACAAGAAATAAATTTAATGCAACTGACCTGATCTATCTTTGGCTCCTGAATTTCCCTCCCAGAAGTAAGAACACTCACTATAATAAAGAATGAAAAGCACATAGTACCACCATTTCAAAGCAAAACTCCCAGTGTGCACAAAAACACTGCTTTGGATAAAAGATGGCAGCTGCAGAGCTGGAATGGTAGCTGGTTGCCATAGTTACCAAGGTTCTGATTCAGCCACCATATGCCACCTGGTGTTCTCAGTCTGAAACAGCAGGTCTGGGGTGTCCTAGTTTGGAGAAAGACTGACTGTATGGCCAAAATTCTTCAGAAACACTACTGCTGTCAATGGGCAACAGTGTTTATACTGTTTTGCCCATTAATAGAAAAATTTTGGACTATAGCCTTACAATTTAAATCAAAACTTCAGGAAACATATCCCTCCCCTTCACCTTCCCTCCCTTCCATTCTTTCCCATACTGCTACATGGATATTGATTTTCAAAGATCAATCTGAAGGTGTAGCTCAGTGGTGGAGAGCCTGTGCTTGGCATATGTGAAACTCTGAATTGAATCCCCAGCATCACATCCCAAACTGTTATCTGCTTTCCAAAGCAAATTTGCTATCCAAACCTGACAGGTCATGCAGTATTGCCATAGTAACAAACTCAAAATGCTGGTGATAATGATTATAGAACATTAGACTATATCAATTCTATCCATAATCTTCACATCCATGTCTCATTCTAAAAGTGCTATATGACAAGCAATAGCTATAGGACTTTAACATTGAACTTTGCCCAATTTTTATTTTTATGTACAGATAACATACAAGAATATGGATACATTTAAATGTATATGTATAGTTATGTATAAGACAATCTTGAAAATTACTAAATTAAAAGAAATATGTTATAAACCTATAATAAATTCTTTCAAAAGATTCATTTATTTATCTCCTAAGTCATTATAAAGTTTATGATATATACAGATTAACAACCAGACTAATAGGCAAAACATAAAACACATTAGACAATTATACTAAATCAAGGTACCCTTTTAGATACATAATCCATGCTGGATAACAAAAACTCTTTCTCTTTTTTTCCTATTACCTGTTTTTTAAATAAAAAATTTTATGCTTTTATAATAATTTCCATACTTGAGAACTCATCTCAAAATTCTCTGGGAATGTTTACAATCGGTGGGTAGTTGTCATTACACAGTGGTAGGTAAATATACTACGTGCTATAGGATGATAATATCATACAATACCTTTATCTCTTATTGTAAAATTTCAGGATTTTGTTTTCAATTTATTTTTGGGAGGGAAGAGTTCTTTGGGATTGAACCCATGGTCTTTGCACTCAGCTACATCCACAGCCCTTTTCTTTTTTATTTTGAAACAGGGCCTCATGAAGTAAGTTGCCCGTGCTGGGCTCAAAACTGAACTTCTTGTGTCAACTTCCCTGAGGGCTGGGATTACAGGAGTATGCCACCATGGCTAAGTTTTATGTGATATTTTATTCAGGATAAAAATGTCAACCAGGGTGAGATATTGTTGATGACTCAACATCAAAATACACATTTCATGTTACTGTTTTTGTAGTTTCTAGATCCATAAAAAACCAATCACATGGATATAAGCAAAATATATTATACACTGAGAACCCCAAATGTGAGAGTAGGAGGAAATGCAACAAAAGGGGTGACGGCAGGTGAAAGTGATCAAAGTCTTGTTACAAACATGTATGAATTGAATCTGTATAACCAGTAAACAACAACACAACTCATGACTACTTATTCTATACTAATACTTGGAACATGTAAAATTTATTACTTTGATGTTATTTTTGTCAACCCTGGAGAAACTGTGAGCAACATAATAAGTAGTACTGGGGATCAAACCTAAGGCATGCTGGGCTAATGCTCCACCTGGAACTGTATGTACCCCAACCCTATTATATGGTTTCTGATGATCTCATGGAGAATTTGAAAATGGGATGGTGAGTGGCCAGTGTACTTGGGAACTGCAGGTTCTGTGATAGGCAAGCAAAAATACCAATAGTGATCTGACTTTTGGAGAATACTTCGTAATTTACTATGTAAGTACAACTTTGCAATCAACTTTTTTCACTTAACACTATATTTTTCCATGTTTTAATCTTTGTGGTTACAATTCCTAATGACTACATATTTTGTTGATGAGTTATCATAATTTACTTAATCATTTCCTTTTTCTTGAGCCTTGAGTCACTTTCTAATGTGTTAATTGCCTTTCCTCTCATGAACATTTCAATTAAATGGGCAATGACATTTCTTTAATGCTGGCTTTTTTGAAATATAATTCATATACCATACAATTCATCCTTTAAAAATGTAAGGAGTTGTGTAATTGCAATCACGGTAAACTTTAGAATTTTTAAATCACTCTCAAAAGAAATCTCATACCTATTAACAATACTCTCCATTTCTCTGAACCTCTCAACTGTAGGTTACCATTAATCCACTTTCTGTCTTTATTGATTTGTCTATTCTAGAAATTTCACATAAATGCAGTCATACAAGGTGTGAACTTTTCTACCGGTTTCTTGGCATGGTGGTTTCAAGATTCATCCACATTGTAGCATGCATGCATCCAAATTTCATCCTCTTTTTATTGCTGAATAATATTCCATTGTGTGTGGGTCACACTTGGTTTATCATTCATCATCCATGAGTGGACTCCTGGGTCATGTTATGGTCACTGTGCATTTGTATTTCACATCACACACAGGCAGCAAAGCATACAATTGTGTTTCTTCCTTATCTCCCAGGGATAAGTCCCCACATCGTGTCACAGAAACAGATTATCAAAACAGGAAATTGGTCAAGACAGATGAATGTGGCAAAGAACTAAAAGGTGATAATGTTGGCAATGAAGTTTGAATTACCTGTTAATGGGATTATGTGTAGTTCAGAAGAAATTGCTGATGGCAGAAATGTTGACACTGCTACCATTCCAGAGTCCCTAGGTGTGAGTCAGAGGAATTGGTGGAGGTGAATTTGACATCATTGAGGAAAAAGTGCTTGTGAAGGGAAGGGTGAAGATGTCCTAAGAAGAGTGGCAACAGAAAACCACTTCACTTCAGAGGATTTTCAAGAGCCAGGCATGGTGTACTTCCCATTAATTCAGCAGATTAATTCCAGGCTTGCATGTATGATGAGCAATGAATTGCAAGCACACATCTGATAGCAAGTGAAAAGCAGCTGCATTTATTGACACAAGAAAATGTGCTAAGGACAAGCCTGGCATGGCTGGGGTGAAAGGAAGTCAAAGGGTACACAGAACACTGCACACAGCACCCTTTCTCTCCCATAAATCAGGCTTTCAGAATTTAAAAGATATACACTTCAGCCCAGGTGCCTCCCACTGAGTCTCTAGGTGTGATTGACAGGGTGCTGAGTCCTTTTAGGTGCTTGCAACATGCATGCCTGCCTCAGAATTTACTCTG
>RJWT010032681.1:0-14078 GCA_004365215.1 Cuniculus paca | reverse complement strand
TCTATCACTGTCTAGTTTCCCAAGTTCCTACATAGAATAGATAGGATAGATCCTATCTATAGGCTCAAGCTTTTATCAGTTCCTAAACCAACCCTGAAGATAGTGAAATTCATATTAATAACATCAGCACCCTGGTGCTTGCTTTTGAACAAAACTGGAGGCTCCTTAGGAAATCCCTAAGAACTGCAGGTTTCTCTTCCATCTCTGTCTTGGCCTTATGTGTAGGGTAAACTTTTTTTTTTTTCAGCACTGGGGGTTGAACTCATGACCTTGCACTTGCCAGGCAGGCGCTTAGACCGCTGAGACCGCTGAGCTAGATCCCCAGCCCTTAGGGTAAACTTTTTTACCTTAGTTTCCTCTCCTAATATCAGTACCTGATACCTTCTAGTGCATCCTATTTCTTTCGATTCCCTCCTCTCCATTTTCTGCAACCTTGCTACAAGTGAAAATGTAGAGCCTGAAATCATGATATAGCCAACTATGTGTTTTTGAGTACACCTGCCAACTCAATTCAGTTCTGTATCCCTTAGTTGCATTTCTTTGGTACTGATGCTTCTGCAACTGATGACGAAATTTTATAGTGCCCGTTGGATGTCATATAGACTATCCAGCTGCTCCCACAAGACTGTTTCATACCTTGAATTGGTCAAATTAATACCTAAAAAAAATCAATGTTTGTTCACTCAGTGGGTGAAAGGTCAGCTACCAAACAGCTTTTGGCATACAATATTACATACTGACATTGGAGATTTCCAACTAAAAAGGCCCTTTAGAATATGTAATGAAGCTTGCAGTGGCCAAGTGCCACACAGATACTCAGAGTGTTCAATTAGTTTTCAAGTTTTTCCACTCTTAAATATAAGAAGACCACCAAAGATCGTCAGATATTTGAGGAAAGCTGTGTACATGAAAGAGAGATAACAGTGCATACAAACATAAAAAATAATTAGGAGAAGGCAGACATAATAGTCTCAGATGAGGAAAATGTAATCATGAAGCCAAAACAGAACACCATGAAAGTTATATTTAAGGAACAAAAAGGGTCTTTTGAAGACAAAAGATCACAAAAATGATAAATCAATAGAAGGGCTAGGCAATACAGAAAATTTTTCTGAATACAGAACAAAAATAAAGCAAATGAAAACATAAATGAGAAGAGAACAAAGCAGAACTGGGTGTGGTGGTACCTGCTTATAATTCTGACAGTTGGAAAGCTGAGATGGGAGGATAGGGAGTTGAAGGCTAGTTTGGGCTACACAGCAAGATTAAGGCCAGCCCAGTTTATGTAGTGACACTGTATTTAAAAAAAAAAAAAAGAATATTGAAATCTCATTCTAAGAGGTTGAACATCTGAATGTAAGCAGTTCCAAAAAAGAGATTTAAGAAGATAGAATGGAAGAATTTGCCAGTGAAATAGTTCAAGAAAATTCCCTAGAACTGAAAGAATAAAATTTAATTACATAAGGTTCATCACTGTGAAATTTCAGGATCCAGGACATAAAGACAATTCTATAAGTTTGGAAAAAAAGGGTGTGGGATGGAGGAGAGACATTTCAAATTTAAAAGGCTAGGAATTAGCATGGCCTTAGATTTTTCAGAAGTCATACTGTAGTCCAGAAGGCAATGAATCAGTGCTTTCAAAATTAACTAGAATTTTGTATGCAGTCAAATTATTAATCAAACATGAAGGTAGAATAAAGGTATGTAAAAACATGCAAGCTTTCGTATTTTGTCGACCATGCAGTTGTTCCCATGCAGGAAGTTACTGGAGGGTATGTTCCACCAAAATAGGGAAGATGAAGACACAGGTTAATGAAACAGGTGATACAGGAGTAAGTTCCTAGTAAGTTCCTAGGATCGGTAATGAAGAAAAAGCCCAGGATAAAGGTTATCCATTATACATTATGTGACAACTAGTCCAGCTTGGAACAATTTTGCAGACTCTGGAAGAGACTTCTTTAAGAATATGGAATGATAGACTGCCTGATAAATATAAATGTGCTAAGCAGAAATTTAAGTTGCTTCCAAAGTGAGAGGTTAATTCAAAACAGGGAAACAAAATTAAGCCAAAGAGAAAGCCAAAAATGGGTGTGGTCATGGGGACTTTTTGTAAGCAAGCAGGAGATGTTAGCATAGGAGAGATGCCATCTGGTAACGGAAAGGAGATTACCTTGACCCAGGAACCAGGCAGACTATAGGATCTGACTGGATATTTATTGATACTTGATTCTTCTGTGGTTTATTTCATAGTTATGAAGGTAGAAATGGTCTGCAGTGTCAAGGATACTACAATTTTAATTGTGTTTCATGATCAATTTCCATTTGAATCAAAAATTTCTATCCCTTATGCCTTAAGTCTTAAAGTATGTCCTTCCTCTCTAGGCTGTTCCCTCAAACAGACTCAGCTTCCCTGAAATAGTGTGATAGCAGGGAGGGTTTATGTAACATAAGAACACCCAGACAACAATAATATCTTCTTAGGTGACTGTAGGTAATAAAATCTCTACTGTAATTGCCACTTTGAGACATGTTGCCACATTCTTGTCCTAGTATCCTTCTAGGTTTAATTTAGGCCTTTAGTCCCTTTCTGTGTCTGTTTCACCAGGAACTGACTTGCTGATTTCCTTATTTCTAGGGCTTTATGGCAATGTTAACTATTTCTCAATTTCTCCACCTGTAGTAACTTCATTTAGTGTATTTCCTTCAATAACTACGTAGCTATTTTGTAGTCCTTCCCTCTGCGTACTCCCCTACCCCTCCTGTGTATTGCTCTGAGATTTTCTACTCAGGCAGAAGGGGCGTTAGGGCCTCCATCCTTTTTAAAAGAAAGAACAGCTTCTAGGGTTAAAAATGCTGTTCAGTGCATTGGCTTAGTGAGCTCAGGCTGCTGTAACAAAATACCATGGACTGAATGACTCAAACAGAATATATTTCTTTTCCACTGTTCTAGAGGTTGGAAAGTTCAATATCAAGATGATGCAGATTTGGGTCTTGGTAGGACCTTCTTCCTGGCTTGTGGACATCACCTTGCTGTTCTTACCTGACTGAGAAAAAGCTCTGGTGTCTCTCCCCCACTCTTAGGACCTCATATAAACCTAATCCCCTCTTAAAGACCTTATCTTCAAAGGCCATCACCTTGTGGGTAGGGCTTCAACTGATGAATTTTGGGTGGACACAGACACTCAAGTACCATGTAGAAACCATTGCCTTTTTGCCCTGCTTTGAATTCCATCAGAAATACTGACTACAAGCTTGGCACAGTGGTACAAGCCTGAATTCCAGCTGTTCACGAGGCTGAAGCAGGAAGATCACAAATTCAAGCTCAGCCTGGGCAACTTAGTGAGACTCTGTCTCAAAATAAAACAATAAAAAACTTGGGAGTGGGTGTGGGTCAGTGGTAGAGTACCCTTGGGTGCTATAATTGTGTTGATGTTTATGTGATCTTTTATGTCTAGCAGTATTTGTTTTATGAAATGGGGTATGCTGGCATTCATTGAATATGTATTTACAATTGTTGTATCTTCCTGGTGAATTGTTTCCTTAACCATTATGTAATGATCCTCTTTGCCTCTTCTGATCAGTAGAAATCCACTTTGTTTGAAAATAGGATAGCTATTTCTCCTTGTTTTGGGGCTCCTATTGCATGGAATATTGTTTTCCATCCTTTGAGCTTTAGTTGATGAGTATCTTTTTGTAATAAACTTATTTCTTATATACAGTATACTGTTGGGTTGTGTTGTTTGATCCAGTCTACCAATCTGTGTCTTTTGAGAGTTGAGGAGATTCACATTGAGAGTTATTATTGAAATGTACTGACTTATTCCTGTTGTATTATTTTCCTATGCTGATTTTTCCCCTTCTACTTAACTCATCCTCTTGGATGTAGTCATTCCATTAGACATTTTGGCATCAATGGCTTCAGTGTCTTTTTCCAGGATATCTTTACGAATTCTTCGGAGTGCTAGTTTAGTGGTCATGAATTTCTTTAGATACTGTTGGTCACGGAAAGATCTCAATTTTCCATCAATTTTGTTTATAATTTTTTTCACTTTTTCTAGTACATGTCTGTAGTACATAGTGATCACATTCCTTGTGGGGGATTGGTACAGGTACATAACACATTACAGTTATTTTTTGCATCCCTCTCTTCCCTCTCCCTCCATATTTTGGTCACCTTTCCCATTTGAAAAGATCTGCTTTCCTATTATCTATCTTTTATTTTGCTTTTTATTCATATTTTGGGTTTCTCACTGAAGAGAAATCATGTGATAGTTAAGCTTGTAATACTAAGTGAAATAAATTTATTTCACTTGATTTTATGGTCTCAAGGTACATCTATTTTTCTGCAAATGACTCAAGTTTATCTTTATGGCAGAGTAATACTCCATTGTGCATATACATTACATTTTCTTTATACAATCATCTCTTGATGGACATAAAATCTGTTTCTAAGACTTATAGCTAACATTTTACTATGTGAATTGCACTGCTATAAACATGTGTATATCAGTGCAATATATCTTTAGCTCTTTTAGGAAGATACCTGGAAGGGGAAGAGCTAGGCTGAATAGAATTTCTATTTTTAGTTTTTTGAGGACTCTCCATATTGATTTTCATAGCAGTTGGATTAGTTTATGTTCACACCAACAATGTAGAAAGATTCCCTTTTCCCCAAAGCCTCACCAGCATTTATTATCTGATTTGTTGATGATAACCATTCTTTATGGAGTAAGATGCAATCTCAGTGTTGTTTTAATTGGCATTTGTCTAATGCCTAGAGATATGGAGCACTTTTTTCTTATATTTATTGGCCATTTGTACTTCTGACAAGTGTCTGTTCATTTCATTTGTCTATTTTTTGATTGGGTCTTTTATTTTGGGGGGTCTAATTTTTTTGAGTTCTTTATATAGTGAATATTAGTCCTCTGTCTGAGAAATAGCTGGCAAAATTATTTTCCCATTCTGTAGGTTATCTGTTCACTCTACTGGTTGTTTCCTTTGCTGTGCAGAAGCTTTTTAATTTGATGTGATACCATTTGTTGAATCTTGATGTTATTGCATAATTGGTGTTTTGTTCAAGAAGTCCTTGCCTATACCTCTAAGATTCTTACCTATTTTATATTCTAGCACATTGCATTTTTCTGTTTTTATATCTTTATATCTTTGATTCATTTTGCTTTTGGTTTAGCACATGGTGAGATATATGGGTCTATATTCAATTTTCTGCATGTAGATAGCCAGTTTTCCTAGCTCCATTTATTAAAGAGACTGTCAGGGCCAGGGATTTAGCTCACTAAAAGCACCTGCCTGGCAAGCGTGAGGTCATGAGTTCGATCCTCAGTGCTGAATAAAAAAGAGGTTATCTTTTCTATCACTTCTCTAGTGTATTTTTTTGGCCCCTTCGTTAAAAATGATACAAAACATTAATAACCACTTTGACAAAGACTTAGACTTCATGAAAAAGTACTAAACAGAAATCCAGAAGATAAAAAAAAATTATATTGAAAGTATGAGCAACAGAAGTGACCAATGGGAGAACAGATGTCATAACTAGAAGATAAAGCTGAAACAGGTGACTATATACTCAGAGGTACCTTAAAAACAACAAAAGAATGTGAAAATGGATCTAACAGCTGCTAGATGACACAAAGAAAACTGCAGGTTGGAGGTCTCACAATCCCAAATATCAAGTTATAAAAGTTATAGTGATTAAAAACAGTATGGTAGTTGGACAAAACATATATGGATCAATGGAACAGAACAGATGATGCAGAAACAACCCCAAGCATACCAAGCTATCTTATTTTTAACTGAAAAGCAAGCACTTAACTAAAGATATCTCCATACTAGCAATGAAGTCTGTCCAGTACAATCAACTGGAAAACCTCGGAACAATAAAAAAAAAAGTACCCAGCAATGCTTTTGCTATTCTTTGTCTCTTCTGGTTCCATATAAATTTTAGGATTGTTTTCTCTAGTTCTGTGAAGAATGCTGTTGGGATTTTGATTCAAATTGCATTAAATCCATATATGAGTTTTAGAAGTCTGACCATTTTGACTATATTGGTTCTGCCTATCAAGGAACAGGGGATGTCTTGCAATTTTTGGACGTCTTCTTTGATCTCCTTTCTAGAGTACTGTAGTTTTTGTTGTAGTAGTCTTTCACTTCCTAGGTTAGGTTAATTTCTAAGTATTTAATTTTCTCAATGCTATTGGAATGGTATTATTTTCCTAATATTTTTCTCAAGGAGTTCATTACTGGAGTACAGGGATGCTATTTGATTTTGTGTCCTGGTACATTGCTGAATTTGTTTATTAATTCCAGGAGTCTTCTCTGTAAAGGTTCTTGTCTGCAAATAATGATAATTTGACTTCTTCCTTTTTCTATACATATCCCTTTTATTTCTTTCTCTTCCCTGATTGCTCAGGTCAGGAATTGAATATAGTGCTCCATTAATTTTGAAAGATAGTTTTGCAGGATATATCAATTTGGGTTAGAAAGTGTTTTTTTTGTTAGGACTTGAAACACTTTACTTCAAGCTTTCCTGTGCTTTAAGGTTTGTGTTGGGAAGTCTGCTGTAATTTTAGTGCATTTATTTTTGTAAGTGGTTTGTTGCTTTTCTCTAACAGCTTTTAAGATTCTGCCCTTGTGTTGGACTTCTGGAATTTTTGACTATGATGTGTCATAGAGAAGTTCTTTTCTGATTGTGGCTATTTCAGGTTCTATATGCCTCACTTACCTGTATGTTGATCCCCCCTCCCCCAAATTTGGAAAGTTTTCTGAGTTGTTATACCATTTGTGCTATCTGTTGGTTTTTCACAAATTCCTTTCAGTTTTATTTGTGTCATCTAGCAGCTGTTAGATCCATTTTCACATTCTTTTGTTGTTTTTAAGTTACTTCTGAGTATATAGTCACCTGTTTCAGCTTTTATCTTCTAGTTATGACACCTATTCTCCTATTGGTCACTTCTGTTGCTCATACTTTCATTATAATTTTTTTTTATCTTCTGGATTTCTGTTTAGTACTTTTTCATGAAGTCTAAGTCTTTGTCAAAGTGGTTATTAATGTTTTGTATCATTTTGTTTAGCTCAGCTAGCTTTTTATTAGTATCTTCTGTAAACTCACTGATCATTTCATTATGCCTGTTATCTGTTTATATCATCTTGAACTATCTGAACACACTATTGATCTGTTTTTCATTGTCTTTTTTTATGATTTCATATAATTCAGCTCTTTAACTTATTTGCTCCCTATTCATGCCCTGTGGATCAGTTTTGGGGGAGTTGGAAGCTTTATTGTCTTCTCATGTGTCTTGTCTTGTCTTTTCTTTCTTTCTTTTTTTTTTTTATTGTTCTGATTGTAGTGGACAGTTGATTGTAGTGGACAGACTTTGTTGCTAGTATGGAGATATCTTTAGTTAAGTGTTTGCTTTTCAGTGATACAGTTTGGGTCTAGTTAGCTATAGGCTTTTGTCTTTGTCACAAGATCCAGCCACTTCCATCAAATCAGGAGCAGTGGATGCATTGTATTTGGCTCAGCACCCAGTTCCCCTGAAATGAATGACAGTATTGTTGATGGCACAAAGACAAACCAGGTATTGGCATACAATAAAAACTAATTAATAGCAATAACTATGCCACCCTGTCAGCAGTAACAAAATCATCAGTAGAGTACCAGATGGACTGAAGACTGACTTACCATAAGAAACAATGGAAGCAACCAGTGTACTACTCTTAACCATAAAAAAAGAGATCTACAATTATAACATAGTCAGAAGTACAAACCAAATATTGACATACAGGAAGTAACAACTATGTCACCATTAAAAATAGAATTCAACAATAATAGCATAGTTAACTAAATATCTAAAGTTAATAAATTTAGCAGTAATACTAGTAAGGATGGTGTGGGTATAGAATGGGAGTATGAAAGAATTATTGTAAAACCTGAAAAACAAGGAAAGGATGAGAAAAGTTAGATAAAAGATTTTATTAAGAAGTAAATGAAAATTAATAGGATTAGATAAAAATAACTGGAAAGAACAAATAAGAAAAAGAAATAAACAATAGAGCAAAATAAAAAGAGAAAAAATAAAGAATCCCTTCCCCATCTCAAATAAGCCAATGATAGAAGAAAAAGAAATAAATGTAAAAATTCATCTATATTTTTGAGTGAATGATTTCTTTCCAGAGTCTGTAATATTGAAATCCATAAGATGTGGGGGAAGGATAGTTACTGCTAAGACTTCCTTCTTTTGTGTGCGTGAGTGCTGTATCCTGCCCTGAATTTTCCTGCTGGGCATGGTCTACCAGTGGCATCCCCTCTAGGACTGTAGACATTCTGGAAGCTTCAGTTTCATGTTCCTTTGTGCCTCCCAGGCTTTATGGCCTGT
This sequence comes from Cuniculus paca, assembly GCA_004365215.1. Classification (NCBI taxonomy): domain Eukaryota; kingdom Metazoa; phylum Chordata; class Mammalia; order Rodentia; family Cuniculidae; genus Cuniculus; species Cuniculus paca. The sequence continues at coordinate 5,685 of RJWT010032681.1, read as the reverse complement.
GTTTGTGAGGTGATCTCCCTGCCCCAGAGGCTCCTCTTTCTGTATACCCCAGCCTGAGGCAACCATCCACACTGAGCTTTATCCCTGCTCTCACTGGTAAATGGGGAAAGCAAACAGACTACTGAGTATTGTGCTGGATGTAGGCAGCAAGACATGGATTCAAAAAGACCACTGAATTTAATGCAAGCACTTTCAGACCCAGGCCCCTGTGAAAGCCACATAGGACTGGCCTGGCTTCTCTCCACAGAGGGCAGGTCCTCTGTGTCCTTCCAGGTCTGAGCTTAAACTTCTCAGGGGATTCTATATCTAGCCCACACCCTCTTCATTCCTGTCTGTAGTGGCCATTTCCCACCCCATTACTATGGCAGGGTGACACCAGAAACTCTGAAGTGAAGTTCTGTGGCTTGGTCTTAACCTCTTTCTGAAATGGCTCCTCATGAAACCCTTTCATATATGGCAGGCACTAGACTGAATTTATTTTCTAACTCTAGCCTGCCTTATGGAAGTAAAGCAGAACTCAGAGCTCTGTAAAATCTTCCAAGTTTAGGCAATCAACTCTGTGGGCAACCCCTCAGGAATGTAGATTTGTGCTTTTTCACCAGGCCCTGTGCTTTTCTCGCTGATAAGGGAGATACCTCAGGCAGTTCTGTCATGTGACTCTCTTTCCTTAGAGGGCAGAACTGGGTCCCAACACTGATAAAACTAATAAATGGGGTTATAAATAAGCTTCACAGCATCCTAGCATCTTGAGACACACACGATATGTTTTCACTCAAGGCTAAGATAGGGTTAGCTGCTAGGATGACTAACTGCCTTTGTTTCCCTTCTGTATCTCCACTTGCTCTTTTTTTTTTTGGACAGGATCTTGCTATGTAGTTCAGGTTGGCCTTGGGCTCACCATGTTGCCCAGGCTGACCTCAAACTTGTGGTGATCCTCCTGTCTCAGCCTCCTAAGTACTGAGTTTATAGGCATGTACCGCCATGTCCAGCTATATTTCTACTTGGTTGATGTCATGAATTGTGTAAAAGGGGTCCTCTCCTTGGTTTGGGGCCCAGCCTAGTTTTGAGCATTTCCAATGGCTGGGATAGTGCACCATTAAAGGCCTCCTGAAAAATCCCTCCTGGTCATTCCAGTTTCTTGGAAATTCTGCAACAGAAGGAATAACTTTGAGAGTAAAACCTCATGCTGTTTTTGCAGTTTATAATAGCTGTGGGCTTTTCTTGGAGTTGGTACTCCCAGCCTGGTCCCTTTCTTTTCTGTCAACCTGCCGAGCCTGTGTTAGCAGAGACAAGCTCCATTCCTCTCCAGCTGAAGTCAGCTTTCTAGACTGCTTTGTTCTTTTCTCTATGTTGTGCTCTGTTTCTCCAGCTTCTCTGTAGTTTCTAGTTTTCCTATTAGATCCCTCTCAAAAAACTGAGATATGTTTCTTCTTTTTTTGTCTTCACCAGGTTGTTTTTAGGTGTCTCAATTTCTTGTTTTAGAGAGGCTTATTTTGCTACTGGTCTCTACTTTACTTTTACCCCCTCACAGTTTGTATTTTAAAGAAGCACCCCAGGTGATTCTCAGCAGTTTGTTACTGGACCATGTTTTGAGAAACATTTCATTAGAGACACTGCTAGTAGTTTTGGAGAAAGGAAGAGAATATACAAACTGAATTAGGCATACATTTCTATCTTCATGTGCGTGTGTGTGTGTGTGTGTGTGTGTGTGTGGTACTGGGGATTGAACTCAGAGCCTTGCACAGGATAGGCAAACACTACCATTCATCTACAGTCCCTAGCCCTTTTAAAATGTTTTGAGACAGGGGTCTTTCTAAATTCCCCAGTGTGGCCTTAAACTTGCAATATTCCTACCTCAGCTTCCTTTGTAACTGGGGTTACAGGTACGTGATGCCACACCTGGCTTTTTCTTTTAAATCTACTTTGAGTGAAGTTTTTTGGGTTATTGTAAGAGAAAACACACACCCTTCATAGTCAGCAGACAGTTCTGTCAGAAATCTACCTGCGTGTAATATTACGCAGGACTATATTGGCAAGACTAAAAGCCACAGTTTATAGGAACAGCTGTTTTGTTTGTGATCCATAATAACAAACACATTTTATATTGCATCAGAGGAAACATACATACACAGACACAGTCATAGAACATATATGATACATTTTACTGAAACAAAAGCTTCATCAGATAATAACCTTAGAACTTGTGATACACTCTGAATATTTGTTATAATTAAATTTTTAAAAATCTGGTGATAGCTGGTAAAGTGATACACACTTTTAATCCTTAGAAAGAGGAGGAAAGCAGGTACCAGGCCAGCATGGATAACTAGCACACCCTATCTCAAAATAAAAGATTAGCCCAACAGCCCCCTAGGTTCAGTCACCAGTATTGAAAAAAAAAATCTAGTCATAACACATTAAACTGATTTTGTGACTAGTGTGTTATAACTTGCTACTTCAGAAATACCAATCTAGTGTGGTCACACAGAAACAAACTTGGAGAAACCTTGGAGAGGTAGTTTTCCAAAACCACGTAGCTATGAATAGTAAATCTCAGAGTTAAAACTCAAATCTCAGACTTTTAATTCAGTGAGCTGTCTACTATGACCTTACCAATACCTCAGTGTTTGTTTTATTAGTCTTAGCCTGTTTTCTCTGAGGTCAGAGTTAGTCTGTGTCTACTAGATTGGCTGTTTGAAACATTTTCAAAGGCACAAATGTCTTTTCTCTAAACGAACCACTAGATGGTAGTGTAAACTCTTCTGATGAGAAACTGATTCAGTTTAGCTGAGGCCAAGTTCTAGTTACACACTGTATTAACACTTTTCTAAATTTTTAGATTGGCATATCTTTGGGGATAAGCTGAATTTTTTGCCTATAAAGAAACTGTTGTATGATTTTTTAAGCAGGACACATTTTGTATTTGGTGTATCTTTTTTCATTTGTGTAAAGAGGAAATTTGAAAAACAAATCTGCTCCCATTATATTATCCTCATAAAAGCAGATTAAAACCACAGTGTAATACTCTATCACCCTACCAATGAAACTGGTAAAAATTAAAACAGAAAGTCTAAGAATAAATAGTGTTGGTGAGAATGTGAAACAGAAAGAACACATATACTATGGGTAGGAGTGTAAATTGATATAAGCACTTAGGAAAACAAAGGCATAAAAATTCTTATGCAGCCGGGCCTGGTGACGCACAACTGTAATCCCAGCACTCAGGAGACTGAGATAGGAGGATTGTTGCGAGTTCAAGACCAGCCTGGGCTACAAAGTGAGCTCAAGGCAGCCTGAACGGCATAGTGAGACCCTGTCTCAAAAAGACAAGGGCTGGGGATCTAGCCCAGTGGCCTAAGCACCTGCCCAGCATGCACGAGGTCATGAGTTCAATCCCTGGTGCCGGGGGTGGGGGTGAAATTCTTATGCTCCATGATTTAGCAGTCTCACTGCTAAGAAAAACTCTGGAACTTTTATAGTGGGAGACATGTTAAAGAAATACAAGAATAGAAGTATCAGTGCAGTTTATGTCAAAAAATGGAAAACCATTCAAATGTCTAGTAAGAGATATAAGCCTCACTGTTGATGGAAAAGGAGGAGGGATGTTATGACTATATCAAGTCTTGTATAGTTCATTAATATTGTCTTGCATATCATCTAAGCAAAACATTCAAAAGATCTAATCAAAAATTCAAATTATTTAAAATCAAGAAATGTTAATATGGTTCACCATGTTCCTTCTTTTTTCTTCTACTTTAAAATCAATTCACAGATCTTTAGGATAATGAGTATAGTCTCAACAACTGGGCTTTGCTAAACTGAACCTCTAAAGTTTGAAAAGTCTACAGTGGGAATATACAGAAAATATTTGTAAAAGTATTTTGAAGACCAACTTTTGAAATCAGTTTGGTAGTCTGCAACTTGCACTGACTTTGACTTCATTTTGAAATTGACTTACATCATAAGGTGAATACAAGGGCCATATGAAAGGTATGGTTAGTTTTTGTAGTAGTAACAAACAGGCATATCCCTGAGAGGACTGCCTTTTACTAATAGATGAGCCTACTTGCATAATTAATGAATATAACAACTACTGAGGGACTCGTTTATTCTCATCCATCAAATCATAATGGCTTTTCTAATGAAGCCAGCAGAGTTATGAAGGATTATTTTTAACGTAGCTTAGTTATGAACATATGTAAGAGGGCCCTTAAGAAAGCCTAATTTTATCTGGGCATGATGGTACCCAAATCACTTAGGAGGCTGACACAGGAGAATCGCAAATAATAAACTCTGGCGATTTAGTGAGATTCTGTCTCAGAATAAAATATAAAGGGCTAAGAATATGGCTGTGTAGTAGAGTGGTTACCTAGCATGTGTGAGGCTGTGGGTTCAAACTCCAGTTTCACACATATTCACAAAGTTGCTTTCAAAGTGTCTTTGTTGGATGCATACTTGTAATCCTAGCTACTCAGGAGGCAGAGGCAGGGTTAAAATACAAGACCAATCTAGATAATTTAGGGATAACCTGTCTTAAAAAATAAAAAGGGCTTGGGACCATAATTTGGTAGAATGGCCCTGCATTCAATTCCTATTGCTGAAATAAATACGTAAGTAAATTTTAAAAAGGTCTTCATACTGCGATGTTTATGTTCACAATTTAAGCTGCAAATTTAATGGTGACTGCCTCTGGAAGGTATAATGATGAAATCAGTCTCTCACTCAAAATGGGATTAAGTAATAGCAAAATGATTGATTTTATTTCTGAATAATGCTGTGGACCTCATAGGTGCTTGTTTGACATCTACACATGGAAATGTCGGTCATTTTAAACCTACCTTATCTAAGTGGAGCACTTCCTTCTCCATAATCTGTTCCTCTCCAGACTTTCACGTCTCAATAAACTGTGTCTTTCTGTACCCAGCTGCTCAAGACAAAAACCATAGTCAGTCCCAAGTTCCTTTATCCCTTGCTGTTTTTTTTTCTTTTTTTTTTCCTGCGGTTGTCATGAGCAAGCTACACCATGAACATAGATTTGACACACTTGTGTCTTTCCTCAATGTCAGAATTTACTAAATAACAGTAAATTCACAAACTATGTCAATTTCATCAGCCTTACTTATTTGGCTGATTACTCTAGATTTCTATGGATAGTCAATAGCCAATGACCTGGCGATCACAAGTTCTTTTATTCCAATCTTAATTTCTAATATCTGTAATATCACACTTCAGATAATAATATATAGGTTACAGGATGGCTAAGAAAGGGTTAACATGGGCTGCAGGATTCAACAGAGGCAGAGCTGAAAGTGAAGGCAGAGAGTCCACAGAGATGTGAATAGTCATCAGAGGTAGTAGCCAGATAAAATTACAGACCAAACAGAGCTTGCATGGGGCTTGTGGAGAGCAGGTTAGTTCAAAGCTCACCTCTAGATGGTAGAATTTGGAATGGGCCATATCGAGCAGGGAAGTTAAGCTTAGCTGAGGCCTGCGGGCAGAGAGCTGGGGTTTCTAGTCTGTGTATCTTAGGTCTGATGGGATGGCAGGGTGGTATGTATGTTGCTCCTGTGATGTCCCAATGTTGTATGGCCCAACTTTTATGTAATCTAAGTGAGGGGTTGCATTTTTTTTTTCGACACTGGGGGTCGAACTCACAACCTCACACTTGCCAGGCAGGCGCTTAGG
>RJWT010032680.1:0-14059 GCA_004365215.1 Cuniculus paca | reverse complement strand
TTTGAAGTCCTGTAATATTTTCATTCTTTTGTTTTGATTGGTTTTAACCTGTTTTCTTATTATTTGATTTCACTGTGTATGAGGGTATGGACAGCTATTTTGAAGAGAATAAGAGACACTAGGGAAGCCATTGTTGATTTCCTATTGTCTTCTTTTGAAGTCCCATAATGCTCTCATTCCATTATTTTGACTGGTTTTATACTATTTTGTTTTGTTGGATCATATTGTGTGTGAAGGTACAGACAGCTACTATGAAGAAAACAAGAGACCTTATGGTAGCCACTGTTGATTTCCTGTTGTCTTGTTGTCAGGTCATGTGTTACTTGCATTGTTCTGTTCTGATTTGCTTTGTTCTGTTTTGTATTATTTTATTCTCTTTAAAATAAAAAAAGAAAAAAAAAGAAAAAGCAGGGGTCAACACAAATGACATTAAAATTCTATTTACAAAGTAATAACAGAAAACTTCCCAAACATGGGAAAAGGATGTGATATTCAGGTAAGTGAGGCATATATAACTCTTGCTAACCATAACCAAAATAAATCTATACCCAGACATATAATAATCAAGATCCCAGGAATTCAACACAAGAACAGAATATTAAAAGCTGTTGGAGAGAAGAAACAGATCACTTATAAAGGAAAAACCATTAGAATCATGACAGACTTCTCAACACAAACCATCAAGTCAAGAAGAGCTTGGAGTAAAGTATTTCAAGTCCTCAAAGAAAACAACTTCCAAGCCAGATTGATGTACCCTGCAAAACTATATTTCAAAATTAATGGAGAAAGAACATACTTCCATGACAAAGAACAACTGAAGGAATTCATGACTGCCAAACCAACCCTACAAAGAATACTGAAGGACATTCTAGAGAGAGATAAAAAAGAACACAGTTCCAGGAACAGCAGCAGAGGGGGATCACTGAGTGTGGCAGACAATTGAATGGAGGGGGAAAGTAGATGGCCAACAGCAGGAAAATAGCATGGCAGAGATGAACCAGTGCATGTTGGCCATAACCATTAATGTAGATGGCCTCAATTCACCAATAAAAAGAAACACAGGCAGAGTGGACGAGGAGGCAAGATCCGTCAGTACACTTTATTCAAGAAACATATTTAACTCAAAAGGAAATTCACAGACTAAAAGTTAAAGGAGAGAAAACAATGCTTTATGTGAAAAGGGACCAAAAAAAAAGTAGGGGTAGCTTGCCCATCAACTGCAGAATGCATAAGATATGGTATTTCCATACAATAGAAAGCTACTCAGCTATAAAGAAAGATAACCTTGAGGCTCTTATAGGTAAATGGATACAACTTGAGATCATGCTCATGGGTGAAATGGTTCAGTCACATGAGTGAATATGGTGCTACCTCCCTTGTATAAAAAACTAAAGGAGTTAGTGGATTCCAAAATGCACAATAGATTTTGTGAAGGTGAAAGGGGAGATGTCTACTGGGGAAAGCAGTGGCCACTGTTAATCTATTATCCTGTTTTGAAACCCTGTATTGTTTTCATTGTCCTGTTTAGCTTGATTTTGTTGTTTTGTCTTGTTTGATTTTATTACGTTGGATGGCATGGACAGCTATTCCAAAAATAACAAAATGTATTACAGTAGCCATTATTGATTTCCTATTATCTTGTTTTGAAACCCTGTATTGCTTTACTTGTTTTCTTTTGATTGACTTTATTCTATTTTGGTTCATTGAATTTTAGTACGTGTGATGGTATAAGCAGCTACTTTGAAGATAACAAGATGCATTACGGTAGCCACAGTTGTACTCCTATTATCTTGTTTTGAAGTCCTCTATTGGTTTCATTGTTTCGTTTTGATCAGTTTTATTCTGTTCTGTTTTGATTTTATTATGCCTGATGATATGGACAGTTATTCTGACGATAACAAGAGGCATTATGGTAGCCATTATTGATTTCCTTTTATCTTGTTTTGAAGTCTTGAATCATGTTCATTGTTTTGTTTTGATTGACTATTCTATTTTGTTTTGTTTGATTTTATTTTGTCTGATGATATAAATGGCTACTTTGAAGATAACAAGATGCATTATGGTAGCCACTGTTGTATTCCAACTGCCTTGTTTTGAAGTCCTGTATTGCTTTCATTGTTTTGTTTTGATTGGTTTTATTCTGTTCTGTTATGTTTGATTTATTGTGCCTGATGGTATTGGCAGTTATTTTTTTTCTTTTTCTCTCTCTCTTTTTTTTTTTTTTTGCAGCACCAGGGATCGAACTCACAACCTTGCACTTTCCAGGCAGGTGCTTAGGCCACTGAGCTAAATCCCCAGCCCCTAGGCAGTTATTTTGAAGATAGCAAGAGGCATTATGGTTGCCATTGTTGGTTTCCGTTTATCTTGTTTTGAAGTCTTGTATCATGTTCATTGTTTTGTTTTGATTGACTCTATTCTGTGTTATTTCTTTTGGTTTTATTCTCTTCAAAATAAAAAAATAAACGGTTGAAATGGTTTTATGTCTTTTTTATTATTATGAAAAAGTTAAAATAAAATCCTATCAAAATATTACTTACCTGAAAATATTGGCTTAATGCTCTTGGCAGAAAATCCTAACAGCAAGTAAGATTCAAACAGCCTGTCCTGGGGACCTGCTGCACACCCTCCAGTGCTGGGTGCTTACCTGTGCACAGAAGAGCCTAGCCTGGGGCAGCCCTTGCAGAACTGACTGAGGGAGTGAGACCATGAGTTCAAGGCTGTCCACCACCCATCCTGTGTCCTGGACCAGGGTAGTAGATTCCACTAATTTAATAGCTATTTCCTGGCAGCTATAATTACATGCTCATTAGAAGTAAATTGTTTTGCCATCCTAGTAGTAATTACTGGCTGTCAATGATTAGTATTTTGTTTTCAAATCTATAAATATACAAGCGTTGCATATGTCACCAGCTTCTGAAACTGAATAAATACTTCAAACCATGAATTTTCTATAAGAACAAGAAATGAGAAAATTGTTGGGAGCAAATATATTTTAAATATCACAATGATTTATGGTCCTTCAAGAGAATATGGTGAATAAACAGGGACACAGTATATTTGTGGCATTCATATTTCTTGAGGGCAGAAGAAAGGGGATGATTAAGAAGAAAACATATTAAAAGCCTCCTTAGAAGGGATAATGTTGACAAATAGTGCTTTATACTCTATAAATAAATACTTCCATAAACTAAACATCAAATAACCAACTGTTCTACACACACGCACATGAAAAAAAAACCTATGGAAATCAGTTTTAACTGAAAATTACCATAAGATTTGATGCAGACCTCTCTCCAGTCTTTTCTGCACAAGGTACAGCTCTCCCTCTCCTTGGCCCAAACTCAGCTGTTTTAAGACTGATACATTTCCGCACTCATGCAAGGAGTCACAACATTTGTTAAGCACCAGACACTCTGCTAGGACCACTTGGCCAGAATCGCCTTGGCCAAACAGGGAAATCACTGCAGCAGTCAGGAATGGAAACTGATTGGACGCCTCAGCTCACAGCAGCCCTGAGGGGAAGAACTGAGAGGTGGGCCAGGGAAGTGTTGCAAGCCTGCGCTCTCCAGCCAAAGAAGTTGGGGTTGAGGCCACCTGGCATTGCCTCTTCCCAGACAAGGAACTGTGTGCACATGGTCTGACCTCTGGTGCTTAAAATCCTTCCCTGGAGAAAAAACAAATGAACAAACAAAATTATGGTGCTGTTTCTTAAGGAGCTGCAGTGAGAATTAAATGTGAGACATTGGTCTCTTGCAAACTCAGGCAGCTACTGGTAATGCCCTCCCACTGGGGCGGGGTAGGAGTGGGGAGTAACCATAAAGAAATGGACAGTTCCCTGTGAGAAAGGCATTTTCCTCACCCGGGATGCATCAGTGGATACTCATTGGAGGGCTGCTAACTCTCTTGGAGGAGTCCTGGTCTCACAGTATACAGTACTTTGGGTTTTCTTCCAGGTAGAAATAAACCCCAGACTATCATACCCTGGGACTGGAAAGAGCAGTAGAGCAAGCAGAATTCAACAAAATCGAACAAAGAATTTGAACAGTGTGCAACCCCACTGTCATGCTAATTATCTAGCCAAATGAGGCACACTCATTCTGGGTGCCCAGAGACACACAGGAATGGGTCACCTCCCCAAAACCCGGACTAGCAAAAGCTGGTAAAGAAGTGTGCTGCACACAAGATCTATTTCAGGAAGGAGCAGACCATGGAAAAGTATGCCTCTATTTTACTCGTGTACATGCTACAAAGAAAGATAAAGTTTAAGTGAACATCCAGAACTGGGGAAGGGCCCTCGCACTGATCATAGTCTTGATCCTATATAGTTACACAATTTGTAAAAAGAAGGTATTTTAATAGCATTTAAAACCCTGGTCTATAGCCATGCTGATTTCTCCCTATCACTTTCTCTGGAGTTGGGATGAAACAGAGAGAACAGAACCACCAAGCTACACGCTTCCTCAGGGAGCACAGTCCTTATTCAAGGAGTAACAACCACTCTGCGCTCTATTTCAAACGTCTGTGTGCTCCACCCAGGAAAAGGGCCAACAAGTAGTACAGAGGTGCGGGTGAGGCACAAGCACTGGCAGGGGCTGCAGGTCAATGATACTCAAATAGTAAACAATAATCACATGCCAGCAGCAGCCTGTTAGGAAAGAGATAAGGTCAAAGTCAGCTGCACCTAGTTTAACAGTTTCCTTTTGGGTGGTGGAGGAACTGATGTTGCAGCAGATGTTGAGGTTCATCTCCCTCTCCTTCCTCTTTCGGTTGGGCCAGGAGGTACTATAGCGGAGGCCAGGGTCCTGAGATGACAACGCTGAGTAGTTAGAGGCTGTACTGGGACAGTCATATGATCAAAGGCTGAAGGCATTTGAAACCACTTGGGCTTCCTTCCCAAGGTCGGCCTGCCCTGACAACCTGAGCAAGCTCTGGAAGAATCCAACCTGAAGAAACCGTGCTCGCTTAGGCAGCCCATTATCAACTTGAAGAAACCATTAAGGAACATGATGGTCCAAGCAGGTCAGGAAATACAAGACAGCACTGTACAGCAGGTGAAGCCGACTGAATCAGTCAGAGCCAGGTGATTCTTTCTGTCATGTGAGAAGGCTCCGGAGGAGGCAGGCGTGGAGGCTGAGCACAGGATGTGGACTTGACTGTGAGCTCAGGCGGGAAGCACAGCAGCTCCATGGTGATGCAGCTAAGAGGAATTCAGCCTGAGGTGGGACCAACAGGGAAATTCCAAAGCCTGCAAAGTGACTTTATGCCAAAGGAATCACTTACAAATGGTGCCAAAATAAATACTGAAATTCTAGGAAACTCCCCACGTGACAGATAACTAAAGCATACCTATATGAATAAATCAGGAAGGTTTCAGATTCACATTTAAGTATCAGTTGATCTGATTAATAGTGTAATTTATGGTGTTTTTAAGAATCACACGGGAAAAATTAATATATACCTGTAAATATAAAGCATGCCTTCTTCCAGAGAACTGGAAAAACCAGGGAGGTTATGAAATCTAGCTCCATAAAACTTAATTATGGACCCCATAGCTTGCAACTTTTCTCATACCTATATGTTCTGACTTAGAGAAACATGTATGTATCCACGAGGAGACAGGTATAAGAATTTATATAGTATCAACGTTGGGAAAATTAAGGCAGCCTAAACTTCCATCAGAAGAAAACTGAATCATGAATCTGACCATCCAGAGATGCCACACTTTGACAAAAATAACTACACAAGTATAAGTCCACTGTCATACTGAGTACCAGTATCAAGTTATAGAAAAATACATAAAATTCTTTCATTAAAAAGCTTGAAACCAAACACAGTACTATGAAGGTTATGGGTTTAATATATTATATTTAGAGGTTAAAACATGCAAGTCAAAATAGTAGTTACTCTGGAAGAAAAGGAATAGACAACTTCAGAGTGTCCTACAGGGAGCTTCCAATCATATTGTTATTATTTCTTAAGGTCAATGGTATGTTCATGGGTATTTATCTTATTCTCTATACTTCTTTGTATGCTTACAATATTTTGTGATATATTAAAATGATTATCAAATTAACTCCAAAGTAACATATCCTAATATAATGATGAATTTATTCTTTAAAGTAAGGAGGAAATACCCAATTCTGTTTCTTTGAAATGCAGTATCGTTTTCTATATTCATCCTCAATCTCTGCAGGGGTTCCTTCTAGGAGCTCACTGCAGATACTGAAATCCTGGGATAGGCTCAAGTCTCTTATAAAAAAATTTGCACAGTGTTCATGTATAACATCTCTCATCTACTTTAAATCATCTCTATTTATAATATCTACTACAATGAAAATAGCACTAGGAACTATACTACTTATTATTTAGGGAATAATGACAAGAAAAAGACTATATATTTAGTATGACATAACTTTATTCCCTGAATATTTTTCATCTAAGGTGAGTTGAAAGCATGTATGTGGAACCGATGGATAAGGAGGGCTGACTGTATTCTCTCTTGAACCTTTACCCATATGAATTGTACAGTTATGATATATCATGGAAGATTTTAATAAATCTTTAGAACTAAATATTAAATACTAGGCTTTTCTGATGTTGAAAATCTTGGAAATTATCGTATAAAATAAACCTGTAATATTTAACTGCATAGGTAGTTCTTGCTTTTAACTATTCTCCTTTCATTAAACATAAATTCCTTCTAACTCTCCATTATAGTAGTACTATATAGATTTGTGTGTTTGTAACATCTTTTTCCTTTTTAGAATGATTTAAGATATATTTCCAGAGGCAGAATTAGTAGGTCAAAAAGTTTAACCATTTTTTGTAAATCACTGTATACTGTCAATACATTTTAAATACAAATGATTGCACAATGTCTGCTTCTGGCCAAGAGAGAGGAGCTGGGATCAAATTTCTCCTGCTGCCTGAAACATACAGAAAACTAGACTAAATATAACAACTCTTTTTAAGACACTAGACATGAAGCAACAACAAATGGTATTGCAGAAGGTTGGAAAGTAAAGGAGGTGAGCCCTCAGCTGGTCCAGCTCATGGCCTTGAGGACAGTCCCAGACCATGACACGGGGAAGGCAAAGTTGTCGAGGCTCATCAGACTCCCTAAGTCGGGAGATCTGAGAGAGTAAAGCAGAGTTCACCAGACAAAACAGGAGAGAAAGCTGCCCAAGAAAAGAATTCCACATCTATAGAGGGTCCCCTGTGCATATTCAGCAGAGCACTCATCGGCATAGACATATTCCAAGATGAGGAAAAGAAATACCCAAAAGACAGGAAGTTACCCAGAACTCACATGGGGAGTACCACTAGCCAGACGGGAAAATCTCTTCATTAATGGAGCACAGGACAGAACACTCAGATGATCTCAGTGGAATCATGAGAAATTATTAGCCATACACTAAATGCTTCTTTGGTCCTGCCCAACAAATCTTAAAAGCAATATGCAAAAGGATCAAATTGTTTCTAATAACTGCCCCAAAACAAACTTTACAAATATTCATAAGAATGTGAACATATCAGCATATATTAAGGTACAATGCATACTGTGTGGAATTTAATTTAAAAAAAAGAATGAGACATTAAAAGAAGCAGAAAAATAAGACATGTTTACCAAAAAAATCAATTAAAACCAGTACTAGAATTATCAGACAACATTTAACAAGTTAATATAGTAGTATCTCATATTTTTAAAAAGTCAAATGGGAACATAAAACACATTAAAGGCATCTAAATTTAACTTTTAAGTGAAAACCAGAACTTCTAAAATGACAATTACAGTGGATGGGATTAATGATAGATTAAATATGGAAGAAAAAATTTTTGAAATTGAAGATATAATAGAAGAAACTATCCAAAATTAAAACACAATAAAGTACTTAAAAATACAGCACCCAGTGAGCTGAGGCACATAACTGTTACTGAAGTCCCTGACAGAGGTAAGTTGGAAGAAATGATGGAAAAAAATTTTTTTCAAGACTAATGGCTGAATATTTTCCAATTCTGATGAAATTTGTAAGCCAACAGATCTAAGATGCCCAGAAAACCACAAGAAAAACCATGAAGAAAAAAACCACATTAATTAAAATTATAACCAAATTCATCAAAAATACCGATGAAGAGAAACAAAAAATAGATACATACTTAGAGGAACAAAGATAAAATGGCAGATTTCTTGCTCGAGACAATGCAAATGGAACTGCGTATTTAAAGCATTGGAAGAAAAGACCTTCAACTTAAAATTTTATACCCAGTGATAATATATTTGAAAAAGGTGAAATAAACTTTTCAAAAATAAATAATTCATCATTAATGGACCTACACTACAAGGAAGTCCTTCAGGGATAAGGAAAATGCTGCCAGATGAAAATATGAATTCACAAAAAAGAGCACTGGAAAAGGTAACTGGTAGGTAAGTACATAGAAATCTTGAAATTATCATATAATTCTCTTTAAGTGATAAATGGTTGTTTAAACATAAAAATAACAATGTTGTGTGGCATACAGGACATATGTTAAACTAACAGGTATGACAACTGGCACAAAGACTGCAAAGGTAAAAAGGATATTTATTACAAGTTTTTCGTACTGTATAAAAAGTGGTGTGTTACCACTTGAAGAAAGTCTGTGATGAGTTAAAGATACACACTACTAAATAGGACAACAAAGAGTAACAAAGAGCGATACAAAGAAATTCTGAAAAAAATCAATTCAAAAACGTTGAAAAAAAGAGGGAGATATAACAGAGGAGAGAAATTGATAGATTTTAGCCTAACCATATCATTAGTCACACTAAATGATCTAAACATGTCAACTTAAACCTAGAGTAGACAAAAAAGCAGCACCCTATAGGACTCCTATAAAAAGTGAACTTTCCATATAAAGACAAAAATTAACTAAAACTAAATGAATGAAAAAGAAAGAAACCATGATAATGTTAATCAAAGGAAACAGGAGTGCCTACATTATTTCAGAGAAATGAACAGTCCTAGAGATGAAGAATGTTATTTCATAACACTAAAAAGATTGTAAAGAAATAACCCCCAAACATTTGCAACAACATACCTTCAAAGTATCTACAGCAAAAATTGATAGAAATAAAGAAGAAACAGAAAACCCTACAAGATAGAATGGAAAATTTCACTACTCTCACAGTAGTCTATAGAATAAGATGATAGAATATCAGTAAGCATTTAAAAGATTATAACAAAACTATTCATCGACTTGATGTACTGACATTTGTATATAGACTATAGCACACAATAGAACATGCATTCTGCACAAGTGCCCATGAATAGATCAGATTCTGACCCATAAAAAGTCTCAATATATTTAAAAGATTCCAGTCACCTAAGGCACATTTTCTAACTACAGTGGAATTACTTAGAAACATTAATAGGAAGATCACTGCTAAATCACCAAGTATTTTTATAAGTAACACACTTCTAAGTAACTCAGAGTTAATAAAAAATCAAAAGGGAAAATAGAAAATATTTTGAAATGAAGGAATGGAAATCCTGCATACTAAAATGTATAGGATACTGCTAAGAGGCAGTATATAAAGGGAAATTTACAGAACTAAAATCTGTAATGTAAACAATAAAGATCTCAAATCAATGATTGTAGCTTTCACTTCAAGAAACTGAAAAGAATACATTAAACCCACATTAAACAGAATAAAAGTAATAACAAACATCAGAGAAGAAACCAGTGAAATAAAAGGCAATAAATAAAGCAAACCAATCTGGTTCTTTGAAAAGATCAACAAAATTGACATCTGTAGTCACGTTGACCAGAAAACAGAAGATACAAGTTACTAATACCAGAAATTAAGTCAGTGACAGATTCCTTAGAAAGACACAAAGTAGTAGAGCTCAGTCAAGTACAAGCAAATAACCTGAAAGGCTCAATACATATTAAAGAAACAAAATTAGTAGTGAAATATTTTCCAGAAAGACACCTCTAGGTCCAGATGGCTACTTGCACTGATAATCCCACCAAATATTTAAGGATGAAAAAATATCAATTATGCAGAAACTCTTCCAGATAACTGAAGGGAACAAATATTTGCCAAATTATCCATTGATACCAGAACTATCATAACAAAATGAAATACATTAGACCACTATCTCCATGAACTTAGATGTAACACCAAAAAGATTTCACAAATTAAAAGGAAAATACATCATAAATAAGAGTTTATCCCAGTTCATTTAACAATTTTAAAATAAATCGATGTAATTGACTCTTGTTTTACTTATCACTGAGACACAATTCCTGACACCTGAAGTTTAAAGGAGGGAAGCCAGCATGGCAGTACATACCTGTAATCCCAACACTCAGAAAGTTGAGGTAGGAGGATCACTGCAAGTTTGAGGCCAGCGTGGGCTACATAACGAGTTCAAGACCAGCCTGAACTATACAGAGAGACTGTCTCAAAAACCAAAACACAACAAAACAAAAGCACCTTAAAGAAGGAAAAAACACTTAAAGGAGTAGGGACTTACTTTGGCTCACGGTAGAGATTTCAATCGACAGTTGTCTGGGTCAGAGTGACTGGCAGAGGAGGAGCTAGGGAGCAGAAAGCACGTGAAGGAAGAAGTGGTGGGGGTAACCCTTCCAGGTCACACCTCCAGTGACCCACCTCTTCTGACTGAACCCACCTCCGAACAGAAACTCAGCTCTAAACTCATCAGTGGACTAATGCACTGATGATTATCATGCCCCATGGTTCACTCACCTCCTAAAAGCCCCACCTAGGAGCACACGAGGCTTTGGGGAGACACTTAAGTACAACAATGGTATGAAGAAACTATCATCTCAGTATATGCATAAAAACCATTTAACACAATCTAACATGCATTCCTGATATAAACTCTCAACAAACAAGGAATACAAGGGAAATGCCTCAGCTTGATAAAGGGCATTTACAAAATACCCTACCAGAAACATCATACTTAAGCACAAACAACTGAATACTCCAAAGATGGAAAACAAAACAAGGGTGTCCACTAGTATCACTGCTACTCAATGTCATTTAACATTATAGCCAGTGCAATAAGAAAAGTAATGCAGAAAAACCAGAAAGGAAAAAGTAAAACTGGTGTTATTCACTGATGACGTGATCATCTCAGAAAATCCTGTATGGTCTACAGAAAAGCTTCGTAAATGATCAAGTTCAACCAGACTTCAGGATACTAGATCAATACACAACATTCATTTGTATGTCTCTGTAGTACCAATGAAAAATTAGAAATTAGAAATTGGAATTTCAAAAACTATCAAAACATGAAATTCTTAGGGATAAATTACACAGAAAGGTAAGTAGTTCCTATGTACTGAAAACTAAAAAAAAATTGCTGAGAGAAATGGATGACCTAGAGAGATCTATGATGTTCACAGATGAAAAGATACAAGATTTTGAAGATGTCTGTTCTCCCTAAGTTGACCTACACATTCAATGCATTCCTAATCAAAATACTGGCAGGTTTTTCTTCCCCTACAAATTGACAAACCAATTATAAAATTCATATGGAAATGCAAAGGACCTAGTGTAGGTGCTTCGAAAGAGAAAAGAAAACTAGGAGATTTTTACCATCTGACTTTAAGGTTTATAAATCTACAGTAATCACAATAGTATGATGTTGGCATCAATAAGGACAAATAGACCCAGTGGAATGAACAATCATTTTTTAACAACTGTCCACAGATAATTCAGTGGAGAAAAGATGAGTTTTTAAAGTTTAAAAAAGTTGTTTACTTATGGATAAAATTATTTTGATACAGACTAGATGCAAAAATTAACATGAAACAGATCACAGATACAAAATTTAAAACATAAAACTATAAACCTCCTAGATAAAAAAATCTGAATAATATTTTGACACAAAGTTAGGTAAAATTTCTTTAGATGTGACACTAAATGTCCATTAAAGAGAAAAACAACGGATAAAATTGAACTTTTTAAAAACCAAGAATATTTGCTCTTTGAAAGACACTTATTTTCTAAAAAAGTTATAAACTGGGGGAAATATTCCAAATCAAATATGTGTTAAAGGGTTTGTATCCAGAATATTAATGAACTCACAAAACTCAGTAAGAAATAGAAAGGGATAAGAAAAATATAAGTAAAAGCAAAACAAACAACAAATAGCAAATAAGAAACAGCACCATTCAAAAACTGGCAAAAGACTTGAACATTTCACTCAAAGAAGATGGATGGAAAATAAGCACATAAAACAATGTCCAATACCATTAGTCATTAGATGAGTACAAATAAAAAACCCCAATGAGTCACCACTATTTACCTGGCAGAACAGCTTAAATAAGACGAATCATTCCAAGTGTTGGAAAGAATGTGATGAAACAATTGGATTCTCATCACTACTGAGGCTATAAAATAGTACAGCTCCTTTGGAATTTTTGGCAGTGTCTTAAAAAGTTAACCATACACTTACTTTATGATTCAACTCTCCCCTTTTAGGTACTCGCCACAGAGAAATGAAAGCAAATGTCCACACAAACAGTTGTATACAATGTCCCCAACAGCTTTATTTTGAATAGTGTAAAACTGGAAACACTAACTGTCCATCAAACATACAAATGGATAAACAAATTGTGGTATATCCATACAATGGAATGCAACTCTTATGTGTTAGCTTTCGATCGCTGTGACAAAATATCTGAGATAAGCATGGAAAAAGGTTTATTTTGGCTTGTAGTTTCAGAGACTCCATGGTCACCTGGCCTTGCGATTTGGGGGGATGTCCCCCTAATAGCAAAGAGAGAAGCAAGTAAGGGCTGGGGTCCCACAATCCTGTTCAAAAGCACACCCTCAAAGACCTAAAAATCTCTCAGTAGGCCCTCCCAGTTAAAGGTTCCACCATCTTGCATTAACCACAGGCTGGAAAGTAACCCTTCAACTCTGGGGGGCCAATGGAAGACAGTCAAGATCCAAAGCATAGTATCTTCAACAATAAAGAATGAACTATCAATAACATGCAATAAGAATGAATTACAAAAAAATCTCTACTGGAAGAAGATAGACTATAAAAGAATCCATAGTCTATGATTCAATTTATGTAAAATTCTAGAAAATACAAACTAATATATGGTGACAGGAAGATCAGTTATCCCCGGAGATGGGATGGTGGCATTAGAAACCAGAGGGACTAGCAGGGAGCATGAGAAAACTGTTGGGGGTGGTGGATACATTTGTTATCTTGGTCTCATGTGTGTAGGTGTATGTAGAAATACATAAAAAGTATACTTTCAGTATGTACAGATTATTGGCAATTATACCTCAAAATATCAATAGTTTCCCCTAGCAAAACTGCAGTAGTCTATAAAATTAACATCACTATAACAGATACACTGTCACCAGCAAATCAGTTGGAAGCTTTTTGCAATCTCACTTAGGTATATTTGTACTCCCAGAGCTAAACACAGTGCCTGGAAAACCATCAATGGCCTGGTGGTATTTGCTGAAGGAACACAAACTTGTTTTGCTTCAAAATGCCCAACAAATCCAAACCTCACTCCTCCACCTTAACCCTTCTTTGTACTCCCAGACCTAACTCAAAATTACCAGATTGAGAAAGGAAGCTGCCAGGCAGGTGCCCTTGCCTGGGCTCCTGCTGGGGCTGACAAGGTGGCTGTAGGAGTCAATGACACAGAATATACGGGACTCTCAAGCAGGGCTCGGCTCCTAGAAGTGCCATGTTCCTTTCTGAGTTTCTAGGTTTCCTCGCTATGCATTCCTTGCTCCTGAATTTTCTTTGACTTTCCTCTTTTGTCTTACTGTATTTGTGGAGATAAAATGTTTAAGTTCCTTGCCCTTGGTTTTAAACTGGTGAGGAATCTACTCACAAAAAGTAAAATAAAACCTTTTCCTACTTTTAGGGGTTCTCCTACAAATCCTGGCTTTTGGCAGAGATGGGGGAGGGCTAGGCTTTCCTCCCAGCCAGGGCTCAAACCTTGGACATTAACTGTGGAGGAACCAGCTCTGTGCAGTCAGGGTGTTGGCCTTCCCTCACGCATGCTCACA
>RJWT010032679.1:0-14079 GCA_004365215.1 Cuniculus paca | reverse complement strand
ACTTTGGAGCCAGACCAAGTGGGTTCAAATCTTGTCTCTGTCACTTACTATTGAGTGGCACAGGACAAGGCATTTAACCTTTTGGGCCTCATACTTGTGTCTAGAAAGTGAAAATAACACTTCTGACCCAACATGGTATTAGTACAGATGAAGAATATGTGCCTCTCTCTTAGAATAGTGTCTGGCATACAACAACCTCAACACAGAACATAGTCTAACAAAAGGCTTATTTTGAGAATATAAATTATACGTATGTAGCTAAAATAATATATTATTTTGTATGACTTCAGAAATAATTTATTTTCCCTTCTTTTTAAGGCCCAAACAACTGAAAATGATATATCTTTTCTTTCTGGGAGGAAAATCAAATCTTATTTTATCCAATATAAACCATCATTACCTTGCATTTTTTTTTTTTTTTTGGTGCCCGGGATCAAACTCACCACCTTGTGCTTGCCAGGCAGGCGCTTGTGCCACTGAGCTAAATCTCCAGCCTTTTACCTTGTATTTTTAAAATCTTAGAATGTTTCCTATTTCTATAGAAAATAACCTATAAGCACTTCAAAATTTAGAATTAATTCAAAGTTTTTGCTTTGAACATTCATTCTTTGGTCAAAATATTCACTTTCGATGATGAAAAATTTGTATACAAATGCATACCTAGACTTACCAAAACAAACTATTTTAGCATTCACAGCAAATCACTATGGAAAAATATTTAAATATAAAGTGACAGAAAATGGGAAATAGAAATCACTTCTGGTGTTAAATTTCACTTTCAAATGTAAGAGATCCCCGTTTCAAAGCATAGGGACTTACGGCATTTGGGGCAGGAAAAGACAGTGTTCGAATGACACAGAAAAATTCACTGGACCCTTCAGTGGGGTTCTGAAAGCTTGTGAAGAAACCACATTGTCATTTTGTTTGAAACTGAATTAAAAAGTGAATATAAAACCAATGATTAGAGGCTGGGTGTGGTGGTGCACACCTGTAATCCCAGCACTTGGGAGTCCAAGGCAGGAGGATCGTCATGAGTTTGAGGCCAACCTGGGCTACACAGCGAGTTTGAGGTCAGCCTGGACTACATGACAAGACCCTATCTCAAAAAACAAAACATAAAACCAACAATTAGCAGGAATCAAAATTAGAATTAGACTAATTCTTTGAAGGCCCATGTACCTGGACATTATTAATCATCTGCATGATACAAATTATCCAAAAGTGCCCTTATTCCTGTGTGTAATTTGAATTTACATTATGTCAGATCTATAAAATTTGTCGCAGTTATTACACATTTGAAAATAGAATAAGACATTCAAATATGACTTAACTTGAGACCTACTTTCCAAGTCCAGCCTCTGTCTGGAAACTCCAGGGAAATTGCAAACAGACACTTCAATTCTCCATACCTGATGTTGGCTCAATAACAAAGGCTTGGTGAGACTGGATCAAAGTGACCTGGAACTCAAAATCCACAGGGCAGCTGCACTGCAAAGGAATAATGTAAGTTTTGCTGCAAGATAAACAAAGGAAAATGAGGCATATTATTTTTCTTCATAACTAGCTCTTCTAGTAGCAATAAACAGAGATTCAATTTGTGTAATAAGTGACAATGATGACAACCAAGGCCAACCCAGCACTTCTTGTGTGCCAGGAGCCGTCCTATACAAATTTCTCATGAATTAATTGTTTTGATTCTATGAGGTATGTTATGGTTATCCCCACTTACAGAAGAGGTAACTGAGGCACAGGAGAGGGCAAGTGTTTTGCACAAGGTGGCATGGCTGGTTACTGGTATAACCTGATGTGACTGAGATTGACTGTTCTTGGCATCCATGTCCCCAACACCCTTGCTCTTTCTCCCTCTTGAGTGCCACTGGGTTGATCTTCCAGACTCAGAGCATGGGAAAGAAGCAATTCTACTATATCAGGGGCCTCAGGAACCTGGGGAACACTAAATAGATGGGCCTAACAGAAAGCCTGAGAGCCCTCAGCCTTCACAGCCTGGGACCAGACAGTGTTGAAGAAATGGTGCTTTGGGTTGTGTTGGGTTGAAATCCACTAGAGACTGTTCAGTCAGAATTCCAGCAGTCATGAGTAAGCACAGAGAAGGCCTGGTATTCAGAAATGCTCTGGCACCCCAAGACAAAGCTGACTTCCAAGCAAGCTTGCAGCTATCACATACAGCAGCAGAGGAGCTGCGGCAGAGGTGCATTTCTTGAGCACCCCATGTTCCCCATAGTGTGCCTCCTTCCACCAGGTCAAGCCCAGGTGAGCTGGAGATTGTGGGATGAGCCAGGCCTGGGGGCAGCAGAGTTCTGCAGTGGTTGTTTGGCTCCTACATTGCCATTGGTGCAGGTTATCTGGCTCCCTTTTGGGAGCGTTCACAAGCCACTCCCTGCATCCTTGTCTTTCTCTGCACCTTGGCCCATTTCCACTGGCCACCAGTCAACCTCTTCATCTTCAACTCCAGGTATTTCTTCTCCACTGCTCAATTCCTGAGCCCTCATGGCCCACCCCATCCCATCATGGCCCTTCTGCCACCTGGCTGGTCTGTACAAGCCTTTGCTTCCGCTAGCAGCACAGGAGAGTTTGGCTGCTTTAGAACATTCAGGATTTTTTCATTGCTGTCAACCTGACAGAGGCAACATTGTATCTCATGCTATTATAATTCTCTATTCTTTGCAGTCAAGCTTCTATTATTGTGCATCCATTTAAATTACCTCCTCTAGGAACTGCCTGTGCATATCCTGTGTTCATTTTTCTATTGGGTTGTCTGGGCCAATTATTCATTTGCAAATTCTCATATTAGTTTTTATATATTATATTGCATTGCAAATGTCTTTTCCAACCCATAATTCACCTTTTGACTTACTTATGATGTCTGGCTGAAGTTTTTAATTTTAAAGTAGTCAGGGCTATCAATCTTTATTTTGGAAAGAACTAAATCTGTTCCAAACTTATGAACACAGCTTGCCTGTAATTTAGTCAGATTTAATGTTATGTTCTTCAATCAACATTTTTAAGTTTCCCCATAGTGAACTTGTACATTCTGATTAGACTTTACCCCCTAGGTGTCTTGGTTGGTTGGGCTGCAGTGACAGAAACCCATAAACCAGGTGGCTTATGAACAACAGAAATTCATTTCTTTTAATTCCAGAGGCTGGGTTATGTCCAAGATCGAGGCATTAGTTGGTCACAGTGCCTGGTGAGGGTCTGCTTCCTGCATCCTAGATGGCCATCTTCTCAATGTCCTCATGTGAGCACAGTGTCCAGGAAGTGCTCCCAGGTCTATTTTGTAACATTAATCTCATTCATGCTCCCCTGGTCTGCTGTCATGGCCTAATTACCTCCCAAAGGCACACTTCCTAATACTGTCACCTTGGGGATTAGATTACATCTGAACTTCTGAGGACACAAACATTTAGACCACAGCATAGGTATCTTTTAGTTTCCATCGCTATTAGAAGTGGGATTTTCCCCCTTTTATAATTCATTACCAGTGTATTGCAATGGTGCCTATATCTGGGTGTTGCTCCAAAACCATGCTGACGTCTCCTATGGGTTGTGAAAACTCATCTGCATGTTTTCTTAGATTTTTCCATGTAGAATATCCTGTGATGTGGTAAAAATGTAAGACTCTTTCCTACTTACTTTTCTAATTCACATAACTCATTTCTTTCTCTGATCATTGCATTGATGATAACTTACAGTATCATACCGATTAGAAGTGGCAGTAGAAGGAATCATATTTTGACTTTATTGGAAATACTTTAATGTTTTAACACTAACGATGATGCTTCTGCAAAGTTTTTCATCTCTTTATGCTGTATTCTGGGTGGAATTCTAAGTATTACTTTCAGTTTATTAATCTTTTCATTACCTATGTCAAGTGTAGAGTTTATATGAACTATTTGGATTTTAAATGTCAATGTCTATATCTTGAATTTTTAAAATTTCTAATTGGTTCTTCTTATCTACTTGATCACTTATATTTCTTTTCTTTGTTTTTTTTTTTTGGCACCGGTAATCGAACTCGTGACCTTGTGCTTGCCAGGCAGACGCTTACGCCACTGAACTAAATCCCCAGCCCTTGTCTTTTTGAGACAGGGTCTCGCTATGTAGTTCAGGCTGGCCTTGAGCTCACTGTGTAGCCCAGGCTGGTCTCAAACTCACAACGATTCTCCTGTCTCAGCCTCCCGAGTGCTGAGATTACAGGCATGAACCACCACGCCCGGCTGATCACTTATATTTCTGCCTTTTTTTCTTTCTTTTTTTTTTTTTTTTTACAAGATCTAAGTTGCCCAAACTGGCCTTGAGCTTCTGGTCCTCCTACCTCAGCTTCCCAGTAGTAGATAGAATTACAGATATGCACCATGCTCTTTCCACCTATTTTTGCTTCATAATTTCTTGATTTTTTTTAAATAAAAATTTGTTACATTTATATCCTTGCAGGCCCTAAATATACCTATCTCAGAGTCTTTATCAAATGTTTAAAAATTCATTTCACAGACTTTACCCTAGGCTTGTTTATATTTCATGAACATGGGTAACCTGGATACATATATATGCATCCAACTATATTCTAATGGTTGAGTTTTGGCTGTTTTTTTAGCATGAGATTCACGTGTTTTGAAATTTGCATTTTCAGGCTCATTGTGAGTGAAAGATTCAATGCATATTGCATTTTATAGCTGCCTATTGGTTCCTAGCAGGCAGCTATTTGAGGGTGCACACAGTTCCTGGGTCACCACGCAGTGGGGTGCACTTCCACATCACATGCATGTTGTCATTGTGCTTTTCTCTGTCCATACCTGGTCATGAAGCCCCAGGCCCAGGCAACAGGTCAGAAGAGGCTTTTCAGCTTTCTTTGATGGGGGGCGGGGGTGCAAAGGAAGAGCACCCCTTCCCACCCTGGTTTCACACAGCAGGCCGGGTGCTGATCCCCTGAATCAGTGGGACATGTGGCCTCCCCAACCCCATGGGAGTGAACTCTGTGACCCCACTGCCAGCTTCGGGACCTAGAGCCTGTGAGCTGACTCCCCACCTGGCATTTCTATTCTGCTACACAGAGTTGTCTGCCTTGTGTCTGAGCCTGGCCTGTCTCTCTAGAGGTCTCTTGTCATATTTTATTTGTCACTAATAGATATCTGGAGAAGGGATGCTGTGTAGTACAAACGCACTCCTCCATCTTGACCAGATGTCTCTAAATGTACTTTTGAGAGACTGCGCTCTGAATGCAGAGAGTACTGAGGACAGCCAGGTCACATCCTGTTTCTAATCAATTTTTACTGATTTTCATTTTGAAAATGCTCTTTCTCAGCTGTGAGATGAGGTAGCTGTCCTGTGCATACATCAGTGCCCTGGTAGAGGATGGGCTTGCCCCAGACTTTCTGCAATTATATTCACGGGCCTTGAGTTTCTGACTCAAATTATGCATGAAGGTCATATACAGGGTATTGTCTTCAGCCAACATGAGATGAACACTCATAGATGTTTCCAAAAAACTCATGAATCCTGCCCTGAATCAGGCCCTGCTAAAGATATTCAGTTAATGTCAACTCTCTGAGATGGTTCCTAATTCTGAAAATTAGAGTATACAAAGATCATTACATTTTATAAGCAATTCAACCCAACAGACGCTCGATCACACTGAACATCAGTGACTCTACCAACATGACGAGCTACCCAGCGCACAGTTACCCATGTCCATGAGATGTAAACAAGCCTTGGGTAAAGTCAGTGCCACGTGTTCAGCCATCCCAGTACAGCCTGTGAAGACCAGGCTGGGGGCTCACAGGGCCTCATGGGCAGTGTCACCTTGGTCTGCACTCCAGGTGTCTGCTCAGGGCTCTCCCAGCAATGCACAGACTGATACTCTGGGCTCTTCTGCTACAGGCTGACTGGTGGCATTTTCCTGAACTGAATCAACCCCAAAAATCCTCTTGGGGCTTTTCCTATCGGTCATAAATAGCCAATTTTCAATGAACTTGACAGCTTCGATAATTCTTACAGAAAAACTATCAAGGTATTTGCTTAATGAAGATTTGTTCATGATTCATTAACCGGTTTGGAAAAATAAATAGCTCCATAGGACACAAAATTCCATGTACTACAATGGAGAAGGAGATGTAGCAGTGCGAGTCATCCAGATTTTAGTAGAACTGTTGCACTCTGTTTTCATTGCAGCTGTTCCTATCACAGATGTTGAATCAATGTGGATGACACTAAAACCATAGATCAAGGAGAGTCTAGATGAATTTGAGCCAAAAGGAAGTTTAGGTAATGTAAAGTGTAGTTTATTTAGAAGTTTTCATATTTAAAGAAACAATCTCCTTAGGATCTGAGTGGAATTACAACGTCGGAACTGAATTCTCATTGCTAAAACCATTAAAACTGATCTATAGGCCAGGAATGGTGGTACACGACTGCGATCCCAGCCACTTGGGAGGCTGAGACAGAAGGCTTGCAATTGAAGGCCACCCTGAGCAGCTTAACGAGACCCTGTCCCCAAAACAAGAAACATAACAACAACAACAACAACAACAACAAAAAAGGGCTGGGTGCGCAGCTCGGTGACTGGATTCCCAGGGCCGGAAAAACAAACAAAAACCCAAAACTGATCATCGTGAGGAAATATGAGTAAACATATATACCTTGTGCGTATTATTCCTCAGACACAAACTGAAGCTTGGAGTTTTTCTATAACTTATAGGAAGCAGGGAATTAAAATATTAAACCAAGTCAAAGCACTTTTGGAGGTTACCACAACTTCTGTCTCTGTTGCTTTACTATTTAAATGTCATTAATTATTCTTGTGCTATGTATAAAAATATATTAAATGTTTTTGAAAAATTATTACCTATTTTGGAGAAAAATGAACTTGAAACTTTTACATACTAAAGTTTTATGTTGTGATTGCGTACAAATCTTATGCCTATTATAACAGAGCACAAATTTGTCTTGGAGAAAGTAAACATAATAAAATAAATTCAAATTTCTTTTTTATCCTTTCTCTGGTTTTTCGAGAGAATAAATGCTCTGAAACTTGCCGGAGACAACAGAAAATCAAGTATCCTCTCTAATTCAAAACTCTCAATACCTACAGAGAGAACAGGCCACTGTGCTATAATAGGATTTGCCTCTTTTCTCAAGAATGAAGATGGCTGGGTTTAGAAGCACAATAAATTAACCAGTTGCTCTTATGTTTGTATAAAGTTAGAGGGAAACACTGTTGAGGTAAAGGGAAGCCTTCCCACAGAAATATATAAGGAAGGTAAGTCTGGGCAAGCTTTGGGGCAGTTTACAAACAGGTCTACAAACTGGCATTCTCTGTATTGACAGGTTGTCTACCCCTCTCCCTTTGATTCTGGGCTCACTAAATTCAGTGAGCCAACTCTCCACACCTGGTAGAAGTAAAGGCATTTCCCTAAAGGTTGGAAAGGAATAGAACTCAGAAGAAGCTGGCGGTGCCAGATAACATGACATCCAGAGTTACATCCAGCCTGTTAGTATTTCAAAACACCTTTTTAGGCCAGGGGATAGCTCAGAGGTAGAATATGTACTTAGCATGTGTGCAAGGACCTGGGTTTGATCCCATGCACTGAAAACAAAACAAAAACACCCTGTAAGAACTGGGCATGGTGGTGCATGCCTAGAATCCCAGCACTCAAGAGACTGAGGCAAGAGGATCGCTGAGAGTCTGAAGCCAATCTGGGCTATATAGTGAGGTCAAGGCCAGCCTGAACTGCATAGTGAGACCCTGTCTCAAAAAACCAAACCAAACCAAAGCAAATTAAACCAAAACCAAACCAAAAAACCAAACCAAACCAAAACAACAAAGCAAAATAAAAATAGCAAAAAACAAACCCCTTAAAACTACCATTTAAATCCTTTGAAGCATATTGCTCAGTGGCATTAAATGCTTTCACACTGTTGTGAAACATCACCACCATACATCTATGGAACTCTTCATCTTGCAAAACTGAAGCTCTGTCCTCGTTAACCACCAATTCCCAATCCCTCCTCCCCATCCCACTCCCTGGCAGCCACCATCTACCTCTTGCCTCTATGTATTTGGTGACTCTAGATACTCCAGGTGACTAGAATCACACAGTATAAAATACCTTTAAAATTAAATACTAACTTCACTTAATAGGAAAGTATTAAAAATAAGATCAGAAATAGCTCCATACAATTCCCTGGGGTGACAGATAATGTGGGATGATGGTGGGTAAAGAGTGAAATTCGAAGTGGGTTTGGTGGTGCGTGTCTGTAATCCCAGCATTCAGGAGGCTGAGGCAAGACCTGGACATAGCAAGACCCTGTTTCAGAGCACCAAAAAAAAAGTGAAATTTGGAGGCAGTTGTGGGGGTGGGGACAAGTAGGGCTTTTGACTTGAGTCCAGAGAACAGGATGCACTGGCAGCAGAAATGGGGTCACTTCAAGGGAAAGGAAGCAGCTACACTGGATGTGAAGAAAAACGAAAAGCCTCTTGGAGTCCAACTGCCTTTTTATGGAGAAAAATACAGCATTTAGTGAGGAAGATCAGAGAACACACTGACAGTTGCCGACAATCATTTCTTCTTTTACAACAGCGGGTAGAAGAAACCACAGGCTGTATTCAAAACACACTCCCTCCCAGCTAAATGGCCCTGTAATAATGCTTGGCCTGCAGTAGCCCTGAATGCCCTACTGCACCTTTGACAGTGCTCATGGCCTTCCCACCAGCAATGCAAACAGAAAGCTCACTCTTCACTGGAATAAGAAATGAACTCTTTTACAGCAAAGTAATTTAAGTTCAAATACTACTGGCTTTGAAATTACAGTATAAGAATTTGGGGTGAGAAATGGAGGCAGATTTAACAGAAAACAACTATTTCAATAATGAGAGCCACAGTTCCATTGACTGGTTGCTAGTTACTCCATTCTGAATATTTTGACCAGCATAAGTAAGCACACCGAGCAAACACATTAACTGTGAGCGCACATATGTGTGCATGTACATATCCGGGTGCCTGTGTGCATGTGTACACATGAATGGGCCTACCAGCCTGTGGGGCTGCAGCAGCAGTGGTCGAATGTGGACTGTGACAGCTACACACACTAAGCCACGTGGAGCCAGAATATAATGAATTATCTCAAGAATTTATAAAAATACTAAGACCCTAAGCCAGAAATCCACCTTTAACATCTGCCCTGATATATACATTTATGTGCTCCAGATGCTAGTCATAAACTTGTGTCACTCCACCCTGGGTGGGACCCCATGCAAGCCAAATGAACAAGGTGTACAATGCCCAAGGGACAAAAACAGAGTATTAAGTTTCCAAGCTCAGCTTTCTTAAGGTTGATAATGGCTTTTCTTGCTTTAGATTTTCAGTTTCCATTGCTTTCCCCAGGAGTCAAAAGCCTAGAATTCTGTGAGAAAGGTGTTGTGGTTGACACAACTTGAGCAGTTTAGAAGTTCAACTGAGAGACTCAGCAGGGAGCCAGGGTTCTTACTTTGTAAATATCCTCATCCTGTACAAAGGAGGGCAAGGACATTTTGTGAGTGTTACACCCACCCTGAAGAGGGGGTGGCCTGTATACAATTTAAGGGATGGAGAAGAGGCTTGCCTTTGCGCTTTTTTGCTCTGGTACTGCCTTAAAGTGTTACCCCAGTGCCATGCTACCCTGCCTTGGAGCCAGCTGATTATGGACTGAAACCACCAAAAACTGTAAGCTAAATAAACCTTTTCTTCCCTAATTTTGGGTGTCAGGTGTTTGTCTCAGCAATGAGAGAAAGTAACCAAGACAAAAGGCAAAAAGAATAAAGTCAGGCCTGCCATTGAAAATGCCCTATGTTGATGATCTCAAGTTGGCACCCACTTTTGCTAAATTAAAGGGGGAAGCATTTATTTCCTTTCATTTTTATTAATATAGATTTCCCATAAAAGTTGGACACTTTCCTTTTTCTACTAAAATTCATAAATGAAGACTGGGTCAAGATAAATAACCAGCCTGGCATGGTGGCACACGTCTGTAATCCCAGCACTTGAGAGGCTGAGGCAGGAGGACTGTGGTGAGTTTGAGGCCAGCTTGGGCTACATAGGGAGTTCAAGGCCAACCTGAACTACATAGTGAGACCCTGTCTAAATAAAAAAGAAGATGAATAACCAGACTGATAATCAGCAAAGGGAGATTAAACTGAAGAAATTTTATCTACAAAGTTTGAAAAATTCTTTCACATAGTGAAAATTCAGGCTGTTTTATCAGAGTATCGATTTTGAAAGATAAGCTCATGATTGTTCCAGAGACTTACACGGGCTAAAGCACAGCAGGTGCATGCTGACATGCCCAGGTCACCTTATTGGAATGCTGTCATAACCTGTTGCTTCTCCTTCCAAACATCCGTGAGCCTGGGGTGCACAAAGAGTCCCTAGTATAAGTAAGGAGCATGTTTCCCTTGGCGAGCTGAACAAATGTGAATGCTTTTCTGTTCATGGAGGGAGACCCTCAGAAACTCCTTATGCAGAGCAGTTCTGTCTTTCTGACTCAGCTACAGTGAGTTCATAGCACAGTGTAACATCAGGGTGCTCACCATTTGTGCTGGGGCAGACTCACTGCCAAACTCCTTCCTCAGCCATAGTTTAAGCACGCACAATTTCAAGTGGCCCAGATGCCTTAAAAATTCAGAGGCAACAGAGAACTTTAGGACAATAAGACATTATATGCTGACCTTGGTTGTTCTCACACTTTCTAAAACCAGTCATGGGGTTCACTCCTAAGGAAAAGCACTGTCTCAGCCTCGCAAGTGCTGGGATTACAGACATGAGCCACCACGCCTGGCCTCTGGTAAATTCCTAAACTTACCCTTTAAAAGTTCCAGAAACCAAAATACCCTCTCTTTGGAATCCAGTAGCCAGGGACCTTCCCCATTAATTGATCCTATGATCATTAATTGACCCTATGATCCACACAGCCTTTGCTGCCTGAGGTGACCTGCTCGCTGTGAGAGCCCAGGGGTGCCTTGCCCACGAGACCAGGTCAGAAGGGACCCTCCTAGATTTTCCATTCCTTCCCTGGTGACTTTCATGGGAATCGGTCTGTAGCACACTAACCAGCTGATCATCAGAGTCAGCTTGGTGCCAGGAAGATCAACTGAGTTGACAACTGGTCAACTAACTCACTCTGCCACAGATTTCAACTAGTCATTCGGTACCAGAAACACACTGCTGCAGAAACTACAGAGCAAGGTGCACAAATCTTTTGGGGACCATGGAAATGGAATGGTATATAATTTACAGAATTAATATAAGCATATTCTTATTTACTTTATATACAAGAAGGATGAGATTGTATTTTATTTACAACACACTCTAGGATACTGAGTGGTTACCAAATTTAACAGGACTTGATAGTTAGATTTATCCAGTTATAAACCAGTTTTAACCTGCAGAAGGAATGAGGGCTCCCAGTCCTCAGCAGCTCATGATGCTGTGTTTTGACTTAGAGACGTTGGACTATAACTGGAATGCAACTGCTGGGTATTTACAGAGGCTGTCAGAGTACATTTTACCAGATGTTAAACTACCAAAGTTGTTTATAGGTAGTATGCAAGGGTCCACATGGCATTTTATCTCAGTTAGAAAAATTTACAACTGCCTTAGTTACTTTTTTCATTGCAGAGACAAAATACCCAACAACCAAAGTTAAAAGGGGAAAGGTTTATTTAGCACACAGTTTGCAGAGAATTCAGGCTGGCTCCAAGACAAGGTGGTACATTGCAGAGGGGCAACAGTTCATGGTGGTGGGAGACAGCAAAAGAACAAGCAAGGGAGACAAGACTCTTTCTGTCCTTTATATCGTATTCAGGCTACCCAACCTAGCATTGAACCCTTAATCCCAGCATTGGACTATGAATCAATCACAAACTCTAGATTCAGCCAACTCTGTAAAGCCTGCCCCACATGACCACATGAGACTTTGTGGGGACATCTAACACAAACCGTTACAACAGCCATCAGACCCAGCAACTGAAAATGTAGCTGACAAATATAAACAAGTTCAGTTGGTTACCTTGTAGAAAATGGACCTAGGTACCATTCAGGCCTCGCAGAGGCTCTGGTAAGACTACAGAAGCAACCCATAGTAAAAAAGCAGGATTAGTGGTATAATGTAAACTGCTGGGTGTGATGGTGTACATCTGCATAGTACCAGCTACTTAGGAGGCTGATGCAGGAAGGTGGAGACCAGCCTGGACAGCACAGTGAGACTCTGTCTCAAAAAAATGAAATAAGATAAAATAATAAAATAAAACAACAGCAAATCCTTCACAAGTTTCATCCAAATCAAATCCATGTAAATGTGAAAATACATCTTTTCGAATTCACCTTTTGCTGAATTTGTATTCTCCTATCAGGTATACATTTCTGCATAATACACATTGTTTCTTTATTTAGCCATGGAAATGATTGCTTTATTTAGATGTTTAAGAGAATATGCAAAATTGAAACAATCATACATTGCTGGTGGGAATATAAATGGTACAGTCACTTTGGAAAACAGTCTGGTAGTACTTCAGATGTTAAATATAGAGTTATCATATGATCTAACAATTCAACTTCTTGGCATACAACCAAGAGAAATAAAAACATACATCCATATAAAGATATACATAAAATATTCACAATAGTATTTATAATAACAGCCCCAAAGTAAAAAGATCCTAAATATGTCTCTACTGACATATGCATAAATAAAATGTGGTAGGTCCATAAAATGAAATCTTATTCAGTAACAGAAAGAAATGAAGTACTCACACAATCTAGGTGAATCACAGTTGGATGACCCTTGAAAACATGCTAAATGGAAGAAATCAATTCATTTTTATGAAATGTCCGGAATGGGCCAGCCCATAGAGACAGAAAGCGAATCATTCTGATTACAGCTGAGAAGTTTGAAGTCTGGACCAGTTCTTGTGAGAACAGGTTGACACAGTAGAGGGGCTCCTGATGTTCTGCCTTCCACATGCACCTTGTCCATCGGCCATGAGACTCAGCAGGAGCTGAGCAGATGTCAGCATCCTGCTCTTGGACTTCTTGGCCTCGAGAACTGTGGCCAGATAAACTTCTCTTCCCTATAACTCACTTATTCTGAGGTATTCTGTCATAGCAACAGAAAACGAACTAAGATGGTGCCTAATACTGTGCTTAGCACATTACAGGCATTCAATAAATGAATGAATGAAGTGAACACTGAGTGAAGAACCTCTCAAAGGATACCTTCGACCTCAAAGGTAGCTTAGAATTAGTGGGGAATATTTTAGGTGAAGGGCCTCACTCCTGTCCTGTGACCACACATCTTATATCAAAAGTAGTATAGAAGAGTTTGAGTAGTTAAAAGTTGGTTAAAAAGCCAATATGTAAAGGGCATAAAGTCTTGGGAAGCTCCTACCTGCCACCAGAATATCTGGAGGAAAAAAGTAGTATGCTTACCTTTTGAAATATTTTTTAAATATTATGTCATTATAAATAATAACTCAGTCATGTGAACCACTTAGATGAATTTTTCATTCTGGTTACAAACAAAGGTATTATGTATAAAATAACTTGGGGAAGGGCCCTGCAGAGATGGGCAGATTTTTGTTTTAGAACCCAAGACTGATTATGTCTGCATTATAATGCATATTATTCTCACCAGTTTAATAAACCATTTTTCTCCACTCATAAGTCTGGCTTATGACCCCATCAAAAAGTAATTTGTGGAGAGGAAAAAGAAAGAGAAGAATTAATGAATTAGAAAATTAGTTCTTTCCCACAGCTTTGATTTTGATAAAAATTGCTAAGCCACAGCTTGCCTGTCTCACAATGCATACAGTAAGTAGATATCACAAGGAAGGATTCAGGTTTTAGGTTCTTGAGGTCCCTGTAGAGGCCACCTGATCTGAGAAGGAGGTGATGAAGGCACGAAGGATTGGTGGGGAGAAGAGGAAGTACTGGGATAGAAAATGGGGAATGGAAGAGCAGAGTCAAGAGCACGTAAGTTACTAAAACAATGGGACAGGCTGCTAATACCCACTGCTGGCTGCTCTCATCC
>RJWT010032678.1:0-14066 GCA_004365215.1 Cuniculus paca | reverse complement strand
TCATGTTTTAAAATTCTGAGACAGTCTCACTAAGTTACTACATTCCCTGGGCTGGGCCCAAACATTCAATCCTCTTGCCTCAGCCTCCCGGAGTGTTGGGACTACAAATTGCTCCACTACACCTGGCACTGCTTCCTGGTCAGGTGACACTCAGTGCAGGTGCCTTTCATGCAGTTTCCTAATCACCAGCTGCTGGGCCACAGTCCCCTTCCAGCTCCGAGGCCACCATGCCTGGGGCTCTCCTACCTCTGTTTCCTGATGGGGAAAACAAAGAGCATGAATCCCAGGTGAGGGGCTGTCCTGAGCACCACGCCAGGCACGTGGTGGGCACTTGGCAGAGTGTAGCTGTGAGTTTCCAGCCAGAGTGCACACAGGGAGCCATTGGGAGTGCCACTTGGGGCCACCCCGGCCTGTGTCCTCTTCACCACACTTCGGCTCCACAGCTAAGTGAAAGCGTGCCGTTGACACTGCATTGAACTAGGAGAGCAGAGAGTAACTGAACATGCTTCTGATTCCTAAGCAAATGCCCGAAGCGGGGACCTGGGGACTAAACCAGGCTGGGCCCCGCTGCTGCCTTTTCTGGGGCAGCCACACCCCACCCCAAGGCCGTCCGGGAAGAAGTGGGCTGTGGTGGCCACCTCAGCGCACAGGCTGGCTCTGTATACAACCCTTCAAGGGCTAAATAAATGCAGTAATTTACTGAGAAAAGGCCTTTCAGGGCCACCTCTGGCTCCAAGGTCTCAGGACTTATGGGACAAAGCCAGCATCCATCTTCCGAAGTGACATGTTCCTGTCAACAGACCCTAATGGAAACAGCTCGGAGGGAGCAGAAAGGCAGCCTCCGCTCTCCTGGCCCTAATCTCCCTGGCAGGCGGGATGCAGTGAGGGTGGTGGGGTGGGGCCCGGAGGACCAGGGACTGCAGGACGGGAGGGCTGTGGGTGGGGAGGGCGGCTGCTTTCCTCTTCCCAGTTGTCCTGGTCTTGTGGGATCAGAGCCAGGCGGCCCTTGGAAGTCCAGACTCCTGCAAGGCTCCAAAGCTGGGTGCACTTCAAAGCCCGGCAGCCTGGCTGGAATGCACGGGGCCCCAGCTGCCATCCAGGCGGATGGGCTCTCAGGACCTCAGGCTGGCTCCCCAGAGGTCTGCTGCTCCACGGCAGGGTTCCCAGAGGCTGGGGTGAGTCTGCAGTCTCTCCCATAAAATGCAAATGAGAGCATTTCAGCCTCCCAGGGTTGTGAGATCAAAGGCAGCAAGGAAAGCCAGTGCTCCATGGAAGGCGTAAATCATCCTGTGTATGTAAAAAAAAAAAAAGGTTAGATCAGCGGTGTCCAACAAATGTGAATCAAGACACCTATGTCATTCTAAATTTTCTAGCAACCATGTCAAAAAAGAGGAAACAGGTAGAACAGCTATTTTTAAAATACCTTACCCAATATATCCTAATTAACCTAAAAAGCACTGAGATGTTTATATGCCTTTTTATCCTAGCTACCCCAGTCAGGCAGGTATTTTCATATTTCCAGCTCTTCTCAGTTTCCTGCTCAGGGGTCATGAAAGGCCATCTTGCATGGTGTAGTTTGGGGGTGGGACTTCCTGTGGGCAGGCTGTCTTGTGGGCGGGACTTCCTGTTTGGTTTTAAGGAGCCGTTGAATATCAGGTGAGGGCTCTGCCATGGCGCCTCAGCCCAAGCCCCCCTGGTTCGCTCTGCAGCCATGGCTCTGTGGCGTTGGTCGGGCTTGTGGGCTCAGACTGCAGTCCCATGTAGCTGCCCTATCGTGTGGCCCTTTAGTGGGCCCCAGGCATTGGCTTTCTGGGATTAAAAGATAAAAGCGATTCATCCGTGTCACCACCGTGAGCCTCTGTTTCGGGGTGAATGGAAAGGAGGCGGGGACCCCACAGCACTCACGACCGAGGTGCTTGCACAGTTTCACACTCCACTCCAGAGCGACTCAGGTCACGCGGCAGACCTTCCCTGCGTGTGCTCTCGCCCTACGTGCTCGGTGCTTAAGAGCAGGAGAACATTCACCAGACGGGGCTGAAAGGCACCTGCGTCCCTCTGTATCTCACCCAAAAACAGCAAGGCGGCGGCTGTGGTAGGGCGCCCAGGGCACAGCGATCGTCCCCGGCCCCAAGTGGCGCGCAGGCCGGGCCTCCTGGCCCTCTCCCTGGACCTGCCCCAGGGCTCCAGGTGTGAATCCTCCAGGCTGGGCTTTGGGCTCGGGCCAAATCCAACCAGACTTTTGATCAGGGTGCGACGGTTTCTGAAGCAGCTGCACGTGCGGGCAAGGCGGTCTGCGCGGTGTGCGCTGAGGCTGTGCGTGCGCACGCGCCCGGGGCGAGAGGTGAGAAGCCCAGGCCGAGCCCCAGGCCGGGGAGTGCCGCCTGGGCCCCACTCACACCCCTCGCCTGCCTGTTTGCCTTGCCTGCGTGCCTGTCTGTGGGAGCGGCCTGGGTGGGGGTGAGGCCCTGTCTCAGCAGGGCCCCCAAGCCATGGAAGCGCCATTGTCGCAGGCCCCGCCCCAGGTCTAGGGACTCAGTCCTGCCTGTGACAAGAGCCAGAGGGGCTTGAGGACCCCGCCCAGGGTGGTCCTGTTGCTCAGGACCAAGCCCACTTCTGGGAGGCCCCTGTGAGACCCCAAAGGAGGTCACCAGTGTGACCTGGGCCGGGGAGGCTGCAGGGTCCCTGCCCACCAGCATGTGGTGACACCCCCGGGGCTAGACGCCCCTGCCCCTGGCATGCACATGCCTCTCAGCCCTGGGGCCTGGCTTTTCCTGGGCAGTGGGTTGAGAGCCCTTTTTCTGGAACCTTGAGTTCATTTTCAAACGCCGGCCCATACCTGGCTGGGTGATCCTGGGCCCGTGTCCACCATGGTGGAAAATGATCTTGGTACCTCTGGGCTGTCGCTGGCCCAGAGAAACTGCCTTACAGTGCTCCCTGTCACTGTTCCGTGCCACTAATGTGCTTCTGTAAGCCTGAGGACGTGGGGAAGGGGAGCCACCCTCCTCCTGAGATGCTGCCCCCTCGGGTGAGCCCTGACCTTGCTGAGGATAGACGGCCTGGCCTCCGCTCCACTATACTGTGTGGGGAGCTCACCTGAACGTCCTGAATCTACTTTGGAAACAATTCAGACCTCCCGAGTTTCTGCACTGTCCGGAGCTGGCTGGGTTGGCTTCCTGCTTCCAAGGAAGTGAAGCTCTTTAGGCTATGGGGCTTCAGACGAACCCATCTGAAGATCATTTCGATGAATTATGTGTGCAGGAGCCCAGAGCAGATGGGTTGGGTTTGCTTTCCACGCAGAGTTTGAAAAGAAGGGAGCCACTCAAGGCCTGGCGTGCAGGGTGTTGGCTGGGTGGCCCCTCTCATCCCCAAGTCTGAAGGTGTAAGGCTGATGCAGTGGGAAGAGCACAGGCTTGGGACTCACGTTGGCCTGGGCTCAAGTCTTGTTCTGCCCGGTGCTGGCCAAGGTGGGCTGGCCCCCCAATGTCATTCCCAGGCAGTGGAAGCTGGGTTTCCACACCCATTTCCCAGGTGGCCGGGACCCTGCAAGAGACGCCCTCTGTGAGCCTGGTGCGTGCTGGTCCTGGTGAGTAAACTGCCACTTGAGCTGACATTTGGGGACCAAGCAGACAAACCAGCCTGGACTTGTGGCTAAGGTGCACACAGTGCTTCTCTGGTGGAGCTGGAAGTCAGGCTGGCATGGGGCTCTCTGGAGTGGCATCAGGTTAGGCAGAGCAGGCTGCTCCCGGAAGCTGGGGTAGACTCTGTCCCTCCCTTCCCGACCTCTCGGCGCCTGCGTTCCTCAGCCAGCACCTGCCCCCGCCGTCCTCAGCACCGGCAGCGCAGTGTACCTGACCTGGTCCCACTGTCCCTCCCCCTCTGCTCTCATCTTCTGTCCTGCTCCTTGGTGAGCACCCGTGCTGTCCCTGGATTCCCTGGGCCGCATCTCCAGGCCCTGTCACTATACGAGGCAGCCTATGCACAGGGTCGTGGGGTGAGGACACGAGTCTGGCCGGCGTGGCATTTCGGGAGATCGCTAAGCGTTAGAAACACGTGGGTCCAAGTCTCGACACCCAGTGCAGCTGGGTCCCGGGCAGCTCCAATGGGAGTCAAAGACATTTGTTCTTCGCAGCAGCCCATGGTGCCGCTGAGCTGGGCACCTGAGGCTCAGAGAAGGGCCATGAAGTTCCGGGGACCATCCTGCCCTGCAGAAGGGACCTGAACTGGGCCGGGTGCTAAAAGCGTTTGTGTGGCCTGGGGCCGCCTGCCTGCCTGTGGCCAGGGAGCAGGGCCGGCCGCAAGGATGTTGTGCTTCAAGGTCAGCCGGGCCCTGTGCCCCTCTGGGCCTGCGCTGGGTTCAGTGTCCTGCTGGACAAAGTGCTACCTCTCATCTGGCCCGGGCCAGCGGCGCCGAGCAGACACGGCCTGGAATCACAGCATCGCAGGGCCAGGCGAGTGAGGACTGCGAGTGCGGGCTGAGAGGTGAGGTCTGAGAGGGCAGGGGTATCCCGGGGGCTTCTTCTCAGGGTGCACTATCTCACTCACGGCCACTGTCGTGTTCCATGGATCGGCCACCATCCCTCCGACCTGGGCATCCACCTACCCTGCAGCACTGCAGGGTCTCCCCCACCTGTGGCCATCGGTAGGGGTCCAAGGGCGGCCCCCTAGCAAGGTGTACCATGTCCTAAGCCTGGGACCCAGGACCTTGTTTGGAAGAGAGGCCTTTGCAGACCCTAAGAAGAGAGACGGGCTTAGCGTGGACCCAGACCCGATGGCTGGAGCCCTCGTAAGACACAGGGAGGGGGCTGCCGTTGGAGGCAGAGGTCGGATGATGCAGCCTGGGCCACCACAGATGGAAGCGGCGGGAAGATCTCCCCGGAGCTTGCAGCGGGACTTGGGCCAGGGTTTGCACCCTTGCCGCACAAATGGGGACTGGTTTAACCTCTGCACCCAGGGGAGAGAAGAGCGGTGCTGGGCCCTCAGTCCACTCTGAGCCTGGGGGACCCTCTTCTGAGTTTGGGGAGCCCTGCCCTGAGTCTGGGGGCCCAGGGGCCCTCTCCTGAGCTGGTTGGGTCCATATCGGCTCCACCGACTTTCCGCTGTGCTGGGCATCACGCAGACGCACAGCGCTGGGAAGCAGGAGAGGATCACCAGTCGCTGTCACTCATCCTTCTGTCTTTCTCTCCAGTGTCACCCAGTCCTCGGTCCCGGTGTCTCCAGGGTTCCCACAGCAGTCACATGAAGACCCCAGCTGCCTTCTCTCTTGCAGCCTGCTGACCTCAGAGCCGCCTGGGTGGTGGCCAGGGACCAACCTCCCACTGGCCCAGGGGACGGTGGTGTCTCTGCCGCCTCCATCCACTGTGACCCGGTGGGCCCCGTCAGCACAGTCCCTGTCCCTGCTTCTGGCTGGGGCCGCGTGCACCCGTGATGGGGAACTGAGGGGAGCAGAAGATCTCTCTTCTCTCCCACACATCCACCTGGACGGCACCTGTTGTGGCCACTCTACCTCAGTTCCTGTCCCCCTCTGTCCTTGCCCCTGCAGCCTCCGTTGCTGGCCTGTGATACAGAGTGCCCCTCGTGGTGCTGGGACCCTGCAATGAAAGCGTGGCCTTCATTATGCCTCTGTGTCTGATGCCCCAGGTGGGGTGGCTGCTTGTGCCCTGACTGGTCCTGGTACTGGGCAGTGTTGTGCCCTTCGCCCGCCGCTGGGCTGGGCTCCTGCTGCCCTGGGACACCAGGGATGGCACAGATGCTCCCCAGGACTGGGCTCTCGGAGGGCAGTGAGCTGTGCTTATTTTGTTTTAATGACAGTTTGCACTGGATCACTGCAGAGTCCCAGGCTGTTGTGAGGAATCACAGAGGTCCTATGTGTCCCTTGCAGATGAGGGTGACATGGTTTTCAGAGCTAGAGCACAGGGTGACAGCCAGGACTCTGATGCTGCTGCTGC
The DNA here is from genome assembly GCA_004365215.1 of Cuniculus paca. NCBI lineage: Eukaryota > Metazoa > Chordata > Mammalia > Rodentia > Cuniculidae > Cuniculus > Cuniculus paca. Next base: position 8,121 of record RJWT010032678.1, on the reverse strand, counting down.
TGCTGCTGTGCACCCGCCTTCCAGGAGCCTTCGTTCCTCCTCCTGCCCACCCTGGTGTGGTGCCTGTGTGCGCACACGCGTGCGCTTGGTTCTACGTCACCTGTCAGGTGTGTGGTCTGGGAGTCACTGCCACAGTCTCAGCACAGAATATTTCTACCACCGCAAGGATTTGTTTCTTTAATCTGAGTTTTTCAGGATATTTTTTAAGCCCAAATTCTTCGCCGTTTCATCCCCAAACCCCAAGCCACGCGTAGCCCAAGGTTGGAGCTCAGAGTGCAGCGCAGATTCCTGGGTGGTGGTGGGGAGCATTTGTCCCTGCTTGGTGCAGACCCGAGGCCGAGGCAGTGCTGATCCTCCAGGCTCCTCCTGTCCTCAGGCCGCTCCTTGTGGGTCAGGGTTTTGGGGCCCCAGGGCAGGAGGCTCGGTTCATCCCTGTGGGATGGCCGCAGTGCATCCCAAGACTCTTCCCACCGTCACCTGCTCTGCTTGGACATCCATGTGGACTCCACTGTCCAGTGCTCAGCCAGGTCCCCGCCGCTGCACTTTGTGAGGGTCCCCTTTGTCCAAGCAGCGACGAGAGGCCTGAGGCGGAGCCTTGAGTCTGGGCTGCCTGATAACCAGCTTGGCTCTGATGCTGCCCGAGCTCGGAACGAGCTGGCCTCCGCGGCAGGCCCTGCACACTTGTTTATTTTTGTCCCTGCGTGGGCTTGTGTGATTTCCCTCCCAAGTGGGCAGCTATGATCGCTGCCGTCATTACCCTATAGCAAGCGTTGCTGAACGCCATCTCCAGAGCCATCTGATCCGCCCTCCGGGGGCCAAGGAGACCACCCACGTCGGCAGCCCTTCCTGCACCCCCGCCCACCAGTCCGGGACGCAGGCTTGTGATTTTGCACACACCCGCACACACACGCACATACACACACACACACGTGCACACGAAGGATCTTGGCTTTTTCTAGACCTGTTGACCATCCCCTCCTCGGGGTGGCTTAAGGAGCTGCCACACTGTCCCCAAGAGCTGCGTGGCTTCTAAGGGAGGACCCAGGACGTGAGAAGATGCCCAGTCCTGTCTCAGTTAAGCCCCAAATGGATCAGATGAGAAGAGACACAGTTAGGCGAGTTCCTCCCCTGAACACCCATCAGAACTCACAGGGCACCGGGAAGCCACGCGACTCCTCCCAGAGCAAGGGCCACACCATCAGGGTGCTGTGGGATGCCCACTAAGACCCCAGTAAGCCAAGGTCCCTGGTGTCCCCTCATGAGCGGCCATTGGGTATGAAATGTGAAGGGGTTGGTTTTCTTCTGCAGTCATTCTTTTCTTTCTAGGTTTTGCACATCCAAGCCTGAAACACACCCACACCACGCACATCTTTTGTGTGCGTGTTTTCCCTTCCCACGTCCAGCATTTTGTCCTTTCTTGGTCTTTTGGAAAATGCTGCAACAGATTCGCCTGTGTCAAGGCTGCAGGGGCCGGGGGTGACTGGCAGGCGTCTGCTGGTTTCCACACCCTGGCTTTAGTTTCTCCTTTCTCTTGTGCTCTCTCCATCGCTCCCTTTTTAGTTTTTTAGATTTTCTGCCTCCCTGTGGGCAGTAATACAGCCTTTCTCCATGACTGTCATTTTCCCTTGGGGAAACTGGGGGAGAGGCGCGACTGTGTGTCTGACCCTGAGATCCACCATCCGAGGGAACTGGCCCAGCGGAGCTAACTCAGCGCGCACCACGATGCGCCTTCCCGGCTCTGGCGGAGAGGACCTGGGTTCCAGCGCAGTGAGCCGGCTTTCCCGGAACCCCAGGGCGCTGCACTGCCCACGAACACAGACGCTGCCCCGTGCCCCCAGGGCACAGGCTGGGCATGGGCTACCGAGACGGGGACCCGGGCTCTCACGTGCTGCTGGCTGCAGGGGGACCCACGACAACCCCCTGGGCAGTCAGCTCAGACTGGAAAGTGCATTTACGCTTGGACTCCGCCTGCCCCTGCTGGGGCTTGTCCTATAGTCACGGGGCCGGCTGTGCCCTGAAAGCTGCACAGCCCACTTCTTTATGCCGAAGTCTGGAGACAGCTGGGCGTGGTGGCTCCTGCCCAGCATCCTAGCACTTCAGAGGCTGAGGCAGGGGGAGCACCGTGAGTTCAAGGCCAGCCTGAGCTATGTAGTGAGACCTTATCTCCAAAAACCAAAAACCAAACCAAAACAAAACGAAACTAGTCTGGAGACAAAGCAAGCGTTTGCCTGTAGGAGATGAGTTGAGTCAGTTATGATGCATCCACTAAGTGGGGTAGGAAAGCAACAGAGCCATTAGAGGAAAGAGGCAGCCGCAGAGCAGACAGCGGGGCTGCTGTGACACCTGGGCAGGCGGCGTGCGCCAAGCCGCAGAGGCGTGAGGGACACATCATGGGGGGACCTCACTGAGCCTTGCTTTCCTGCTCTGTAAGTGGGGCTGGGCCTAGCACCCACCCCAAGCTGTGCAGATCTTATGAATCGGTGTCCCTGAGCCCAGCAGGTAGCAAGTGCCACACCGGCACTGCCCCTGGCCACGGCGTCCACATGAGAGGACAGCCTGTGTGTGCTGGGACAGTCATCAGGCATCCCCAGAAGGGGACCCCAGAGCCCTGGGCCCAGGGACTGCCGTGCTGGGAAAGCAGAGCTGTGGGCCAGGATGAGGGGGAGAGACGCTTTTATTGCTGGATTTCTATCACAGGTTTCATTCTCCATTTTAGGGACACTTTTAATAAAAATTTCACAACGGCGCAAAACGGCTGAAGAATTGCAGAAGGGTAGCATGTGCCGCTCACATCTGTGACTGTCACGCCCGTCCCTCGGCCAGTCTTCCCCCTGTCTGCCCTCAGCAAGTCTGATGTTTCCGGTGCACTGCAAAGGTCAGTTCAGCCCCCCGAACCCCACTACCCATCCTTAGCTGGAGTGCAGCGCTGCTTTGGAAGTTTTTTTTTTAGACAAAATTGAAGTAGAATCGCGCACAGACGTGTTTGATGGCTCTGACAGCGCGGGGTCCATTTTCAAAATGAAATGTGGAGGCCTTCATACGACATAGCCAAATAGCACGTTGGGCCTGTAGAGGGGACGACGCGTCCTGATGTCTGTAATTTTGGGGAGGAGAGATTTCCCTCTCTCCAGCTGCTCAGCTGCGGGCTTCTTTTCTGTTCCCAGGGGGCCGGCTCCTGGAGACTTCCTGGGGAGATTCTCAGGCGGGAGGCAGAGTTGGAGTTGCCGGGCTCGGCCTGGCGGGCGCCAAGGCCCAGTCCCTCTGGGGCACTGAGTCCTCAGGGACGGGGTGCTTGGCTTTCCCGGGCCTCTCGGCCTTGGCTGGGGTGATGCCGCTTCCCACTTCCTGGGCCTGGGGTCCTTGGGGGCCACGCACTGCGTGCTCGGGAAGCCTCCGTGTGTCTCACAACGAATCACATGCTTTTCTGTCTTTTGCTTCCGTGTAGAAGATCAGAGCAGCCCACGACGCAAAGTCAAGAGCTTTTCGTTCTTCAGGGCGGACCTCACCCTCCCTGCAGCTTTTCCGCCCTCCCCGTCCTCCCCTGCAGAAATCCCGGGAAATGAATCTGCCCGCAGCCTCGCGCGCTTTCTGATTCTTTGATTACTGCATGATTGCAGCGTCCACTCAGTCCGGGGGTAAAAAAATCGAAAGAAAACAAAAATTCTTGAGTCTTTTCCAGTTCCTGAACCCGACACCACTGTTCCCCTCTCGGTTTTGGCAAAACCTACAAAATGAGTGACCAGGAAGTGTAAACAAAAGTTTAGGTAAACACTCCGTACCAGCTCGTGATTTGTACCCAACATTTAGCATTTAGCTTCATTTACCGCAGTGTTTTAATGTCATTAAGAATGTAACTTCTTAGGAAAACTAAGGGAGTCTGTTTTTAGCCCAGACATGCAATTAAGGGAATTAGTAACGTGATACATCGTCCTCGGCAGCCCCGACAGGGTAAGAGATCTCGTGCGACCCTTTATAAAGACGTCCTCGCAACCCACGCCGGAATTCACCGAGCTTCTGAGCTTCCCTCTGAGGGCAGCAGAAGGAGAGGAAAAGAGAAAGGAGGAGACGCTGCGCTGCCCCGAGCCCAGGCTGTGCAGGAACGGGTCCCCTCCGGGGCGTGGGCGCTACCCTGCCTGCATCCCACATCCCGGAGGGTGCTGGTCTTGGGAAAACGGGGAGAGGAACTTTTCCTTTTCCTTTGAGGGACCGCGACAGAGAAGAAGCCTGTTTCTGACCAACTCTGGGGCACGGGCACAGTTTCTGGGGGCCTGGAGCGTCCATGCCAGGCCCTGTGGTGTGGGGCATCCTGTGCATGGCAGGGCTTGGAAAGGCCTCCCGGCCCCACCCACTAGGTGCCAGGAGCACCCCCTGGTTGAGGGGCAGGAAGCCCCCCAGACCTGCTGCACCATGAACCCGCTTGTGCGGCGGGTGGGGGGAGCCTGAGGCCTGGGTGGGTGACTCTGCCAGACGCAGGAGTGCAATGCAAAGCAGGCCGTGGGATGGAAGCCCTGTCCTGCCGCTTGGTTCTGTGGAGTCCAGCTCTAGGGTCTCAGTCTCCCTGAGGACAGCCCCAGACGTGAAGGAGTTGTGGCCCGTGGCTGGAGGCCCGTGTGTGTGTTGTCAGGTCCACAGGTGAGGCCGGGCAGGCCATACCCCGGTCCCTTGTCTCTCCACTGCTGGGACAGGAGCCCCAAGATGATCAGCGTCTGAGGAGGAGAGGGGGACATTGGCTCACGGTGTCAGAGGGTTCCGTCTGTGGTCACCGGGCCCCGTGGCTTTGGGCTGTGGCAGTCCAGGCCCTCGTGGCGGGGGTGGGGCGGGGTGTTGAGGGCGCTGAGCACCTCACGGCGGCCAGGAAGAAAAACAGAGAGGAAGGCAGGGGTCCCAGGGCCCCCTCTCAGAAACACCCCGATGACTGGCTTGCTTCCCCTCAGCCCCACCCCCTTGGGCTCCACCACCTCCCAGGTCACCTCACCTCCAGCGTGCAGGCCTTCCAAGGGTGGCGCCTTCCTTGTGGCTCCCTCAGAACGCCAAGGGACACTCAGCTTGCTGTCCACTGAGCGATCAGGGCCACAGTGACCTTACGGATATTACTGCGGCCGTGGCCCGCGCTGCTGTTGACAGTGGTGCTGGTGGCCGTGTCAGTAGTGCTGAGCGTGGTGATGGCGCTGCTGGTGCTGGCGATGGTGCTGGTGACGGTGTTGTGGGTCTGAGGGTGGTAGTGCTGTTGGTGGTGGTGACGCTGGTGATATGGGTGTTAGTGTTGGTGGCGCTGGCGGTGACGGCAGCGGTGCTGGTATTAGAGATGATAACGTCGTTGACAGTGTTGGTGCTGACGTCAGTGATGCAGATGCTGGTTTCGTGTTAACAGTGTTGGTGTCGGTGATGTTGGGTGTAGCGTTGCTGCTCGTGGCATCTGGGGGCACCGCCTGAGCAGCTCTGGGGCCCAGGGCACTGACCTCAGCTGAGTGCGTGTGCTCTCTGCATCTTGCTTCCTCCCTCCCACAGGGCCTGGAGCTGGGCCTCCTTGCTCTGAGCAGGACTGCACACCATGTCCTTCGCAGCTCTGACCCGGGGCCTCCTTGGCACTGAGCTTGTCGCAGGTGCCCAGGGGAAGGGGAGACCGAGAAACTGCTGGGTACCTTCTATGTGGACAGGATAAAGGTCCCATCCAGCCCTGGAAATCATGCTACACCAGGGTCCAACTTCAGGGTGTAACTTCAGACCAGTTGTCTCAGAGAGGTGTGGCACAGAGGACTCTGACATGTTTGTTGAATGACTGAATGATCATTCCGTGGAATATGGAGACAGCTGAGGTCCAGGAGGCCCAGCCAGTAACTTCTTGGGGTTCTGGCTACTTGGTGCTCAGCAGCACCGGCACCATCAGGCTCCCCAGGCAGAGGCAGCCCCAGACGGGGGACAGAGAGACAACCTCCTGACATGCAGTGCTGCTTGTCTCCATGGCTCCCAGATTGTTCTTCAAGAACTCGTTCCCTAAGGAGACACAGACCCCATAGGCTTCTGCCATCCTCTTCAGCCCAGTGGGCCAGTCACCAGTCATGCCCCAGACACTGGTGCAAAGCGGAGCGTGGGGAGTGGGGCACCACCAGACACGCCCCCCTTTCCCTGTTGGCTCAAACCCCAGCCTGTGCCTTCTTCCTGGAAACGCGGTCCCCAGAAGAGGCGTCAGAAGGAAGCTGGCTGCACTGTCATGGCTGGCGTGGGGAAGCGCTTGGTTCTGCGGAAGGGCAGGGGAGGCAAGGGCCGGGTTGGTGTGCGAACCACTGAGCACGCTGAAGTCTGTGCCGGTCTTCTTTCCATCCAGGAGCACATCAGACACCCACAATTTAAAGAAAGAAATGATTTCTTTGGCTCACAACTTCAGAGAGTTCAGTCCAGGGTCAGCTGGCCCCAGGGCCGGAACATCAGGGAGAAAGGGCCTGGAGGAGGAGGGCTGCTGTATTCGTGGGGGCTGGGCAGCAGAGAGCAAGGCAGGAACTTGAGAGAAAGGGGCAGGGACCACACGTAGTCCTCAAGGTCAGCCCCGAAGGTCAGGCCCTGTGACCTCCAGGCAGACCTAGAAGCGTGCTCTCCTCGTCTCCGAGGCGTCTCTTAAGGTGACTGGGTGACACAGACGAATCGCAGCAAAGGAGAAGCTTAAAGTATTTCAGCGGTGACGGCCGGGTCCCATCAGCGCCAGCGCGAGTGGGACAGGCCGGGAGGGCGTGGCTGCACAAGCTGTGTCCTTGGCTCCTCCGTGGTCTCTGGGGCTCATCACCCTCACAGGAGCTCTGGAGCCCAGAACCCTGCACCCCTGCCCCGGCGCGTCACTCCTCCGCCGTGGACGAAGGGGGCCCAGGACCAGGTGAGGGAGGGGCTCCCGGCTCCCAAGGCTGCGTGCTGTGCCATCTGAAGGGATGCGGGTCGGCTGCTCACTGCTCCCGTGTGTCTTGGCGGCCGAGCCAAGGTTCAGCGAGCTCCGGCACTGTGACTGCCATGGCAGCGCCACGACTCACCCCCGTCTGACCCCAGGTGTCTCTGAGTCCTCAGGGAGAGCTGGGGTTCAGGGCTCCTGAGGGGCGGCGGCTCCCCATCCCGCTGACCGGCCAACCGGGTGGGGTTTGGCCCAAGGCTGGCTGAGAAGTGTCCTTTCCCGAAGGGGCAGCTCCTGGGAAACCGAATCCTTCTGGCCCCAGCCCAGGAAGCACAACGCCTGGGGACAGGGCTCCGCAGCCCCACCACATGCAGGAGCCAGCTCCGCGTAGGCCGAGCGGCCCTGCCGCAGACGATAACCCCGGAGCCCGCCTCGGGGACGGGATTTTTTTTTTTTTGTCCTTTTGAGACAGGGTTTCACTATGCAGTTCAGGCTGGTCTTGCACTTACTGTGGAGTCCAGGCTGGCCTCGAACTCTCAGGGATACTCCTGCCTCAGCCTCTCAGAGTGCTGGGATTACAGGGGTATGCCACCACGTCTGGCTTGAGAGGACGGGATTTTCTTATCTTTGTTTCCTAGCAGAGACCGACACACACAAATAACTCACGACCACAGAAACATGACACCAACGCATCAGTGCTGGGTGGCAAATTTCTCCATTACCACACATATGCTCTCTCCTCGAGGCGCAGATTGGAAGCATTTGGGGCTGTCTGCTGTCTCTGTCTCAATCAGGGCGGGAAGGGCGGCCCTGGGGGCAGCGCACACTGCGTGGTCTGTGGCATCACCTGTCGCTGCCGCACGTCGCCCTCCTCCTGGCACTGTGTGCTCTGGGCCCTGCTGCCCGGTCCGTGGTCAGGAGGCGCAGCTCCCCCAGGCTTTTCCCACAGGGCCCTGTCCCTGGTCTCCTGGCCTGGGTTTCCCGGGTGCTGGGCACCCCGTCAAGAACAAAGGCCATTCTGGATGAACAGGGACCCTAGGGTCAGGGCTGCACGGTGACCTGCTGGCCGCTCTATCCCACAGCGGCCGCGCAGCATGGAGGGCGGGTGCACAGTGCACAGGCGAACACTTCCTGTCAGGAAGAGCCGGGCACCCAGGGACCAGGGATGGGGCTTCGTGGGTCACGCACACCTGCGGCCTCTGACCTGGTCACCTGCAGACGGAGGGTCAGAAAAGTCACGGAACGAA
>RJWT010032677.1:0-14075 GCA_004365215.1 Cuniculus paca | reverse complement strand
CCTCTGCCATTGTTCCTCCCTGAAACGTTTGGGTTACAAAGAAAAGAAATATCTACAAGGCTGCCTTCTGAGCTGTCTTGTCTTTCCCTTCCAAGTACACGTCTCATCCCTCCAGGCCCACATGTCTCAGAATTCCATGAATGACTGATTCAAATGCAGAGTCACAGGTTTTGTGGATTTATTCAGGAATTCTGTTTCAGTATCTTTGGTGAAAAGACCGGAAGCATACATCTTTACCAAAGAGTATGTGGCCATGAGGTCAACAGTCTGGGAAGTGCTGCTGGTGAGGCTCCAGTCCTCAGACACTTGTCAGCTTTGCCACCAGCAGGGCTGCCACTGCTGGGTGCTGACAGAACCTTTCTTCCCACTTTTGATGGACAGGGAGAGGGACACAAATTAAACTGGTAGCAGGAATAACAGATAACCGTCCCAACCACATGAATCAATTGGCAAATTTTTAAAGTGAACAGTTTTTGTTAAGTTGAATCTTGGCAAGTTTTGTTGTTATTGTTTGATTGGTGAGGTAAGAGGAAATCTGCATATGGAGAAAACTATGGTAAAAATATACACACACTTTTTGTCATCATTTTACAATCCACAGAATAAAAACCCATGTGTACCATGAGTTAGTGATCATCCCAATCTACCTGATCCTGATCAAAAGGAGAAGAAAGGACTCAGAGATTTAGATTTGTAAGTAATCAGTACATTGAAACTGTCCCAGAAAAGGCTTTGGGCATGAGACTGTAAGGGAGAGACCAGTATCAAAAGTGGGAGGAGGGGACAAGTGCAGAGCACAAAAAGCTTTTCTAGCCCTCTTTTCTGTCCTTCTCTGCGATGGAAAATAGGTGAAATCTTGACAGCAGATCCAAACAAACGGGATCTCAGATTTTTGAAAAGTATTATATTACAGGCAGTTCTTAATGATATCTAGTATTAATCTAAAACTAACACCCGTAGCCAACTCCACAGAATGTTTTGTGATTATTAAATGATACAATATTTTGAATGTCTGGAAACAGACATTTTTGCTTGGGCGATCTAGCTAAGCTTGTTTTTCTTTGTTTCAAGATTTTCCTCTCCGACTTCTACCATCCTTTCTTCTAAAAAGGAGGGGAAACCTATTTGTAATAGCTGCTCTAGTTTCTGCCCTTAGAAATCTGCTCTATTTATTAACTACTCCTCCGGTGAAGAAATTCCACTGAAATTCCTTCAGGGCCTGGCTGCCTTTCAGCTTCTCTCTGCACATTCCTGCCTCTATGTATGTCACCATCTTAAATAGCTGAGCCTTCTGTGCTTTAATAAGGTCTCTCTATAATTTTTTTAAGAACACAGACCTAGTTTTGCTAAGTTTTTGAATGCCTCAGATTGTAAAGCCCCCGTACTACTAATTAATTTCTGTTCTACCTTGTCTATGTCCTTACTGGTCGGCTAATAACATAAGGACCAGAACTGACCTCATTACAATAACGTCTTACATAGTAATCGAAATGATTCCTCCAGGCTGGCATTTGAATTACATCCCCCTTTTCCATTATCCCTCCTCCCACAAGGAACTATGTTAAAGATTTAGATGTGCATTCATCATAGAGTCTAATTTTCTGGGTTCCAAATTTTTTGCACTAAATTTTTAAAAGGATATATTCTTTTTTGATGGTTAGTTGATGGCTTGTCTGAGCATCGCGTAGTTTGAAGGAGAGAGAGAGAGATTGTGAGAGAGAGAGAGAGATTGAGAGTATGACTGAATTACCATCAGAATTAACCTAAAAAACAAACAGGAAAACTGTGTAAACATGCTGTTGTCTTTCTTATGACAACAGCTTGCTTGAAAAGCTTTTAGAAGCTCTTAGGAAGAGCATCCCACCCCTAGGGTATAAGTCCTTGGCATACATTTCATCTTGATTTTACCCAGATGGAGGCTTTTGAGGTGTGGTCCTATGAGAAAACCCCAGAACTCTCCCACAAATTCAGATTAGTGAAGTGTTTCTGCATTTTTCTCTTCCCTATTCCTGCTCCACTCCTCTGTTTAAATTACCTCCAGATCCTTGGTTGTTAATTGTAGCAAAATCCAGTACTTAAGCACAGAATCTGCTGGCTGGTGTTTTTTACTAACTCATGAGAAGATGAAAAGTAATACTGCCCTTGTGTTGAGATCCCTTCAGTTTCCTATTCAGATAGTTTTCTGACATTTCCCACTGAGCCTTGGTGAACTCCGAAGGCAATGATACTCTGTATGGCTCTACATGTTGCCATCTTAAATAGTAAGACAGCTAGTTCTAACATGGGACTCTTGGTGGCCCTCGTCTGTCTCATTCTCACTGTAGCTTCTGAGTTTTCTCCCTTCTAGCAGTGTAATCTTCCTGTACAGAGAATTTCTACTTTCAGTCATTTTTAATTTGTGATTTTGTGGAGAAATAATATCTTCCGTGGCTTGGATGGCACTATGGTCTTTTTGCTGAATCACGTTCCACAGTTTACATTCAGTCTAAGCCACATCCTTATATCAGATGACAAATGATGAAAACAATGTTAGAGAGAGAGTTAAATGCTTCATTGGAAGCCAAGTTATATTCAAAGGTCTCCCTTTTATACGGGGTCATGATAGTCAAGGGATTTTGTCCTATAGCATGATTTTCCATCCCCTTTGAAACTCAGTCCTGTCCTCTGAAGAGCTCTTATTTTTACACCTCTGTGAGTCAGAGGCAGACCTTCAGCTGTGTCCCTGGAACCATGGGAGAGATTGGGAGTGGGACAGTCTCAGGGCACTTCTTCCCTCTCCCGTAAGCCATGCTCACCCAATTCTTTCCCTGAAACTGGTGCTCAGGTGTAGACAGGTAAGACAAGGATCAAGCAATAAGTTGTCTTATCTCTGTGGTTCTGGTGCTTAAGATCTTCTGTAAACCACTGCATCTCCTAAGCGCCTGTAAGTTCCTTTCTGGAAGGCTCCAGTGTCTTAAATTGCAAGGGGACTAATCCATCATTCTGTGTTTAAGATCATTTGTCTTGGATTTCAGTCACTTGGAACTAAAAATGCGGTGACTGAAACCTCTTCCCTTGTGAATGATGGAAATGATTCAGAGGCTCCACTCTCCACCAAAAATATTCCAAGAAATACAAGAGGATACCAGGTCTTGTTTAACTAAGGTGAACGTAGAACAGGGTGAGTTTTGTAGACACCATAGAAATGTCTATGGCAAAAGTAGTGTAAATCTTCCAGATAAGAAGGAGTAAACCACAAGATCAGTTCCTGCATAAAACGGCTGACACACAAAAGAGAAAAAGAGTTGAAAGTAGGAGGTACAGGATTGAAAGTAATGTCAGAGAATTCGACCAGGCAAAAAAAATTAAGATAAAGATAACCATAGAAGTCAAATAAGAAGTCACCTCACTAGGAATATATCCAAAGAAGTTACATCCAGAAATGCAGATTTCAAAGAGAAGAAAAGCATAATTAATCTCAAAAGCAATAAAACTAAGGGCCAAAGTTAGGCCAAATGTAGGCAATTCCTGGCATCCTCCAGAGTCTCTTGTCCTCTAGGACATTCTTAGGGGTCATGAGGTGTGTTGTGTCTGTCTAACCAATCACCAGTCCCTTGGCCTCTGGCGCTCTTTTCCCAGAAATTGCCATGATCAAATCAGGCAACAGAATTTCCCTAATCTTTGGCTTTATATCGCCCATTTTGTTTTGGAAATGTTTCTTAATTTTTTAAAAAATTGTGTTCATGAAGCAAAAAAAATATTGATTTATAACAAATAAAGATGATCAAAATATTATTAACCCTATCCAAAGGAAAGAAGTATGTGTATAAGGGAAGGAAGGGAAGTTGGTGAAGGGAGGTTTCTTCATGAGGGATGATGGTGTTTACAAGTTCAGAGTGAAGTCTTTGATGCATCCTTGCAAGATGGTGTGGCCCAGTGAAGCAGGGCAGATCTGAGGGCAGCCTCTCACTTGGTGAGAGCAGGCTTTTAATCTCTCTGTGCTCACAATGGGAAAGCTGTAGTACTGATACCTCAGAGTTCTTGTAAGGACTGAATAAGCACTATACATAACAGCTTTGGACAACGCCTGAGCTACAGCAAGTGCTATAAAAGTACTAGCCAGTACTGTTATGGTTCCAGGGGGATGGGATGGCACCAGATGCTTCTTGGCCCTGAAGTAGCAGAGAAGTTACATTCTTTCCCACTGCCAGCTCCTTATGGCGCAATGCGTTAAGAGAACAGCTTAAACCTAAGCAGAGCCAGGAAGTACTGGGCACATCTTTTCACTGCCTTAGCCCCTCCCACCTCAATACGTACAGTGCACTTCCCTACCCTCTTCCTCCTCAAAGAGGAAAGCTATCTGAAAAGTGTTTTTTAATTTTTTAGCAATAGGACTTTTGGTTGCAAGGAAATCTGAAATGTAATTCCTCCCCAAGTTAACAAAGAACTATTATTTTATTCTCCTTGATACTCAATTTATTTCCAGACTGTTTCGTTGAGTGGTTGTGTTGATTAATTCATTCATTCATTGATTTTATAGCTATCAAGAAAAATCCAGGGACTGGGAATGTAGCACATCTGACAGAGCATTTGCTGAGCATGTGCAAGGCCCTTGCTTCCATCCTCAGCACTGAAAAAGCACAAAACAAAACAAAACAAAACAAACACCACCTCCACCCTATATGCACAAATAGATACCAAGAGATAACTATTATAGTAGGCTTTTTTTTTAAACAGCTTACCTTGCATTCTTGGAAAACTTCATGCAAACATAAAGAACAAGAAAAGTTTTCTGCTGAAATTTGCACAAAATTGGTGTAAAATATGCTTAAGAATATATAATATTTTATAACTGTCTTGATTACTTTTCTTTCATTGCTGGGACAAAATACCCAATGCCCAAAATGAAGGAAGGACAGGTTTATTTAGCTCACAGTTTGTGGAAGTTTCAGTCCATAATCCAGGCAGGGTGGCATGGCAGAGGGGCAACACTTCAAGGCAGCGGCCAGCAAAAGCAGCCAGAACAAAAGGGGTGGGGAGAACAAGCTTTTTCTCCTCCCTTATATTGTATGCAGGCTACCCCACTCCCACCCCTACCCCACCACCCCCGACAGATGTAACACTCACAAAATCTCTGTGCCCTCCTCTAGCACAGGATGAGGATGTTTACAAAGTAAGGATTCTGGCTCCCTGATGAATCTCTTAGTTAAACTTCTAAATTTCTCAAATTGACACAATGTATCAACTATAACAATAATGAATTTTAGTCTAATTAAAATACATGTCAAGTAGATTTAATCCCATATTAAAAGTACCCTTAATTTGCTTTCTGTAACTTTGTGGTAGGGAAATACCCCCGCAATATATGCTCTATGTGCTCTCTTCCCCTTAAATGTAGCTAGGACCTGTGAAGATGAAATATCCTTCTCACAGCTAGGTCAGGTTACATGACAAAGGTGAAAGGATTAGGCAGCTCAGTCTCTAGTCGAATTCGAGTTCATTAAAAGGATGCTCCCTTGGATGGGCTTGACCTAATCTGGAAGCTTCCAAATGACTCAAAGTAGCAACAAATACTCTCAGTGGCCTGTGAAAGGCAAGCTGCCATGTTTCACAGGGGCCACGTGGTTAGAATCTGAGGGCAGTGTCTAAAAGTTCAAGTCTCCTCAGTTTATTGGAGCAAGAAAATGAGGACTTCAGTTCTAAGACCACAAAAGATTGAACTCTGGCACATAAACGTACAACAAATGAAAGGCTGGAAAAGAACCCTGAGTCTCAGATGAGATCACAGTCCTGGCAAAATCTTCCTTTCAGACTTCAGGAACCCTGAAGAGGAAACCGAGTTAACATATTATCTGGGCTCCTGATCCATGGAAACTGAGGGTCATCCTGAGCAACCAAGCTCATGTTAACTTGTTATTCAGAAATAGAAAGTGGATGCAAACTCTGTAGAAGATGGTGTGTGCTGAGCAGTGGAGGAAGCCCAGCTAGCCATCAAAGATCTTCTTGAGACTTTCCTGAGGTTCATACTGGTGACTTCTGGAAAAAGAGCACTACTCAGAAAAGTGAAACCAAAAGTTTGGCAAATCCAGTCTCAGGAAAAGAAAGCCTAGGAATTCACTCAGTGTTTATAGTGTAGGGGTGAGATGCCACTTTAGAAGCCCAGAGGACATATCAAAAACACTTGTGTACAACAAGGGAGAAAACTGGGATGTAATACAGGAAAGCAGGCCACAACAGTATAAATGAACATTTATCTTTTGATGCACAGTATTAGAGTAATACCTACTTGTTGAACAAAGTTTAAAAATAAACAGCAAAGAAAATAAATATTCTGACAATCCTAAGCACATTCACTTTGTATCTGGGGTTTTCTTAAGTCTAATCAATTAGGATTGTCCTGAATCATTGTCTTTTGCCATCTACCTCACATTTAAAACTACATAGTATTCTGTCTCGTGGCATGTGCCGTGAGTTACTCAACTGTTACCCTATTGTTAGCAGTGAAGTCAATTTTAAAAATGTGTATCCTTTCACTTGAGTGTGTATGATACATAATAATTATACTCATCTTGGGGAATTGGTGCATATGTATCAAGTATTTACTCTTCTTACTCCTCCCGAATTCCTTTGCTGTCTCTACAGCATCTATCTCCCTGTTTCCTACCATCTCTCTTTTATAAAATATGTATTCTGGACCTGGGAAAAACCTTGAAGAATCAAAACCTGTAGGAAATGGTAGTCATTCACAGAGTTTCTTGCCCTGACATTTGACTACATTCACCACTTTAAAACAGTCTAAAATAAATCGAGGGTCGGGTCCTGCTGGGTAAAATCCTATCCTACCCTTAGAGTTTCCTCTGTCCTCAGATAGTCTTTTTGTTCAAACATGCTCTGGCTTGATCCAGATTACTTGTTCTCATTGCAGTTTCCTCCCCTGGGAAATCTGTTCTTTCCTGGCCTCTCTCCCTCTGTCTCCTTTGTAAACATTAAGGTATGATATGAGATTTGTCCTAAGCAATGTTTACCTTCTTTTTTGGTAAAAGGCCTCTTCTATCTCTGAGAAAACCCTATTGTTGCCATTGCTAATAACTCATTTCTTGAACACATGCAAAATAAGCCCTACAGGCCTCAGGGTGATCCTCCCATCCTCCCTGCACTCACCTTGCCTCAGCCTCTCTGGAGTTTACCTTGTAATCTCTGCAGCTCGCTCCTATCTGTGCTGTTCCATGCTATCATTCAGCACCGAGAAGTCACAGGACTTTCTGGATGATGACTTGAAGGCAGGCTCTGAATTCTGGCCCCACCTTTGATGAACAACTGCTTGGTGGGGGTGATGTAAAGGAGATGCCTCGAGTGTGTCCTTTGCAGGTGGCACCCTATAATGTGTAACATGGGCTTCAGAACCAGACAGACCAGAACAGGTACCAGTTCTGAAGCCAAAGGCAAGTGATTTTAGCACTCTTTTCTTCATTTTCTCCATTTATAAACTGTGATTGGCACTAACATCATCAGGTTATTGAGTAGATAAAGTGTAATCATCCATGAGCCCTTGGTAAAGTCCTTAGCATATAGCAATAAGATAAAACTAAAATCATGAACATGTATAAGTTGCTTCTAATGAAGGATGCTAGTGAAGACGCTGGGGAGCAGGGAGTAAGGGACAATCTAAGATCTAAAAGTCAAAGGTTAGGATGCAGAAAACAGGCCCAACAAGAGGACACTTTCACTAAGAGAGAATATCATATGCAAAGGCCCTGCAGTAAAAGAAACTTGGTTTTTTAAGGCATACTAGAAGGGGAAGAGAGTGGATTGCTTGATATGCAAGAGGTGAGTAGGTACCATGCCAGGCAAGCTTTTATGACAGGTACATGATTTGGCTCTTGATCCTATATGCAGTGGAAAATCATCCAAATATTTTCATTTTGATCTAGGGATATGGTGAGGGTGAAGAAATCACATTTCAGAAGTTAGTGTTTGAGACCCAGGATTTAGCTCAGCAATACAGTGTCTGCCTGGCAAGAGCGAAGTCCTGAGTTTGATTCCTGGTGCCTCCCCACAAAAAAAGTTGGCTCTTCTACGAACTGTGTACAAACTGGATTGGAGATGACTAAATGGATATGAGAGGCTGTCTAGCAAGTTCCTTTGCTAGAAAAGTCAAGGGACAATGTCAGACAGGATCATGGTTTTGATGATGGAAGAAGTAAGTGAAGATGAGGGACAATGATTGAGAGTAAAGGAGAGGGAAATATAAAGAATGGCTTCAATGATTCAAGCTTGTCAAGCTGGATAGATTAGGGGGCCATTACCTGAGAGGGACTGCAAGAAGGAAATGTTCAGAGAGACCATGGCAGGAGCTGAGGTGCCTTTGAGACATTCACTCAGATATGCTGGGTAAGAGGCTAAGTATGTCACCCTTGATGGCAGAAGGTGGTGAGTTGTTGTGGATGGTGGCATTTGGGGCAATTGGCATGGATGGAATTGGGGGTACTGGACATGATCAATTAAATCCCAGTGTCTGGGTGTGGGGTCTGGGAGCAATGCTTTTTAAAGTTTCCAGTGATGCTAATGTGCATACAGGACCAGGAACCATTGCACCAGCTATGCTGTTGTGTTGAGACAGGAAGAAGAGATTGACAATAGATGGACTGTCTCACACAACGAGCAGCTCTGCGGTTTCATTCATTTTCCAGTTCGTGCTGAATTGAACTCAGAATCATTTGGCTTCGTCACGGGGCACCCTGTAAACACTTCAGAAGGCTCTAATGCTTCCCTGTGGTCCTTCTGTGAGGATTCACTCTCAGTTGACCTTACTTGGCTCTCAACCCTGGCATTTCAACTCCTTCATTATTAGGATTCTTTCCATCAGGGACCCCTTCTCTTGGTGAAGCACAAGTCTGTAGCCTCAAGTTTTAAGACACTTCTGCGGTGTTTTTTGGTGTATGGGAAGACACCAAAACACTTTGTCTAACTCAGGACAAAAATGGTGGCATCCATTCCTCCAGTTTCTCTTTCTATTTGCCCTTCCACCATCTCCCAGCCTCTCTTGTCCTACTCAAAGAGTGGACAGATAAATGAACCACGCCCTCTGCCTAAGCAGACATCCCTAGGGTCTTCCTTAGTGATTCTGATTGCTACGTGCCAAATGTAGAGTCCCACCTACCCATGCAGCTTGGCAGAGTTTGGGTGGGAAGTACCAACGGCCTCTATCTGTTGGTGATGGTGAAAATAACTTGAAATGCTGGACACTGAATCCTGGTACTGAAATTCCTGCTCTCATTCTCTCTCCTCCCCAGAATTCTGCATAAGTAGCCTGCTTTGAAACTGAGAACAGCAACCTATAATAAGCTCTGGGGCAGTGTGATAAAATTTTTAGCAGCTTTCCTATAAGTTCAAGTCTAGTTGAACATTAGTGTCACCTGAAAATCTTGAAACTCAATGTGCCAGATTCAAGTCACAAAAAACTTTTTTTGGCTAAAACTCCTATTTTTGTTATTTCTCACACTCTTTAAAATTTATTTTTGTGTTTCTAATTAATTTTTTAGATAACTGTAGATTCACATACAATTGAAAGAAATAATACAGTGCAATTCCAAGCATCCTTACTCAGTTTTCCCTAATGATAACATCTGTAAAACTAGAGTACAATGTCACAACCAGGGGGTTAACATTGATGCAATAAAGATACGTATCATTTTCATTAAAACTACTTGCCCTTCTTAGCAACATAAATTGCAAACATTAATCTGCTCTTTGTATGTTTAATTTCATCATTTTGAGAATGTTACATAAAAGGAATCATACCACTTGTAACATTTTGTATTTTATCACTAAGAATAATTCTCTAAAGATTCATCCAGGTTGCCATTTGTATCATGAATCAAAATTTTGTTGCTTTACTGCTGAGTAGTATTCCATAGTGTGGACGTATGACAGTTTGTTTAGCCACTTTCCTGCTGAAGGACTTCCAAGTTGTTTGTAGTTTCTACCAATTATGAATAAAGCTGTTACAAGCATTTGTGTACAGGACCTGTTGTTACTGTGGTTGAGGTTGTTGTTGTTGTTGCTGCTGCTGTTGTTGTTGTAAGGTACAATTGCTGGGTTGTATGGTACTTACTCATTCCAGTGTTATAAAACAATTGCTTTACCCCATGGAAGGTCATTGGCCAAATCACATTGTGGTGTGGAAGCAGAAAGGGATGTGGTCACATGCAATAGGGGGCAAAGCTTGGGATGGCCTCATTTTATAAGAACTTACTCTACTGAGAGACCCAACCCATTTCTACCTCTTAGTGTCCCATTGCCTCTTAACATCACCACACTGAGACTAAACTTCTAGCAGATGAAACCTTCCAAATGACAAGAAAAGAAGACAAGCAGGAGAGAAAATGGGACCTCTTCAATTTAGTCACTTCTTTTTACGCAGTCTTCCCAGAAGTTACGTCTAATACTTTCGCTTACAACTAACATTTATCTTACAATACCTGGTTACAAAGCATCTGGGAAATGTCATCTTATCTAGTTGTGTTCCTACCAGACTAAAACTGAGACCCTATCTATCTGAATAAACCGGGTTAAGCTGCAGTAACAATCTCCAAATCTGAGAAGCTTAAAGCACTGAAGACTTATTTTCTCCCCTCCTTATTTGACTGTCCTAGATTGGTTAAGGCTCTCTGCTCTGTGTTGTCTCCATAAACCTAGAACATTGCCAATTGCTGTGGCATGGGAAAAGGAGTGAAGAATAATGAGATGACTCTCACTCTGTTTCTTAAAGTTCACATCTTATTGGTCAAAACTAGTCATGCGACCGCATCTAACTACAAGGCACATTTTTCAAAACAGGAACACAGAAATGTTGAGTAAATATAGGGAATGACTTATGAGAGTCGATTAATGAATACTGAGATAAGAAGTAGTCTGCCACAATGTCAGGCTTCTACATGTTAGTTGTAACCTACTTCTGCCTGGAGTAGTTTTGTGTATTCATAATCCTATGATTTTACTTGTCATTATCTAAGGACACTATGCGATTGTATAATTTAGTCTATTTATTAATGGGATCTGCTCTTCCTGGAATGTCTTTTCTCATTTAACTGCAGTGCCTTCATGACTCTGTTTAGATGCCCTTACTGCCTGGCCCTGTGCCCATCTAACAGCAACTTATCTATGTATAACCTTAGCACTAGGTGTAAGTGTGAATACCAGTCACAACCTAGTATGGCAGCACTGCCTCACAAAATCATTAGAATTCAGGATCCTTCCACATTGCACTTTGTTACTTTTTGTTTGCCACCTGAGGTCCAGTCTGGCTGCTTGAAGTCCAATCATTGTGCCTTCACTCAAGTCTGTAGAAAAAAGGTCAGAGACCATTGTCAGTAGTTGTACTATATAAGATACTTCTCCTAATAGCTCACTGCCAGTACTTAGCCACACAGCCAGGCCCCGCTGGAAGGTAGCCAGGGCAAACACATTCTTTTTCTGGGAAGTCATGTGTGCAGGTTAAGGTTGAGTCTCTATTTCTAACAGAGAAAGGATACTGAGGGAGACTGAGGCATAAATAGCCAACTCTATTGAAAAGACAAACATTACCAGTCCACTGTTTCATCTTCCTTTTCAGACTTTATTCAACAAAACTTATTCATTGAGTTCCTACTGTCTAATCATAAACAAGATGGGTATGGTCTCTGCATTTGTGAAGCTTTCAAACCTCCCAGAGGAAAATATAATAACAGATTCTGATTAATGAAATAAAAAAATTGCTACCAAAGATGTGAACGGGGTGGAAGCTATTTCAGATGGAAGTAGAGATCATGAAGACAAATCCTTCTGAGAGTTTTGAGGACAAATGTGTCTGGAGAGGATGGCACAACGATCAGTTGGCTGTGCCCTGGGACCATTCCAGCAAGACAGGGAAACAGCTGTAAAGGTGCTGGAACAAGAAAGGAATGTGATGTCTTTGAAGAAGTGTAACAAAGGCCTGGTGGTTTGCACCTGGTGAAGAAGAGAGGTGTGAGATGCAGTTGGAAATGTGCCCAGAGGCAGAACCCAAGCTTTACGGTCATGCTAAAGGATGAGGATTTCATTCCCAAAAGACATTGGAGAACTTTGGGGGAAAAAAAGTTCATAATTACTGAACACTAGGCAAATAAAGAAGTTAGGAAACAGTGATTTTTCAAAAATTTTTCAGCCCTGCTATTTTTATCATTCTTTGTAAAATTATTCTTTTTTGAATATTTTCCTTTTCCTATTTAAATTCATGCAATAGTATTTGCATTCTTCTGAACTGGTTTGTTAAAATTCATCATTGGTTTATTTTTGTTCCTTCCTAGGTCCTTGTTTATCATTTGCTATTCTCTAAAAGAGGCACAAAAACACAGGGTGATTCATTTGAGGGGAAAAAAAAGGTTATTTAATATAGTGCAATCTTCTGTCTGCTGAAGCTATTATGAGCCCTGTTTTGTGAGTTTGCAGGGCTGGTGCAAATCATAAACATCTGGATTCATTATTGGCCTGTATGGCCCCAGAGATGAGATGGGAGGAAGGGCCACTATGGGGTTCTCGTGGCTGCTTCTTTGGGCATTGTCTCTGTGTGGTTCCCACATCCTGATCCAGACCTTGGTTCTTGACTCAAGCTTGATCTAGCTGTAATTTCACTAGATTTCAGGTCTCAGGCTTTCTCTGTAAACCTACACAGTGGCCCCTATGCTGGTCTGAAGGCTTCTGCTTCCAGCTTTGAGTCTTCTCTTTTTTGATGTTTGATATCTTTATGAAGATAACACCAAGACTAGCCTCGGCAGTTTTTCTAAGAGAGAGACGAAAGAGAAATGAGGGAATTTCAGATGGAAGAAGGGTTCAGGCGTTTTGCAGGTCTTAGGAGAGGTCTGTCTGGTATCCTCTTCAGAGGACCATTTGGAAATGTACTGATCACCCACTTGGAACTTCACTGTACTAGGTGCTGGGATTCAAGGTATAGTGTCAGAGAGAGTCGGGGGGATTCAAGTAAGGATATCTCTTTAGCTGAGGCATTGATAGAGAATAAGCAGGTGAATATGACACAGGGGGACATTCCAGGGAAGAGAAGCAACACGAGCACAAGTATGCAAGTATGTGAGCATGGCCTGTCTGGAACATTCTGCAACTAGTGAGAGATGTGCAAGAGGCAGCACATTAAGATGTGAATATGAAAATTTAAGTAGCGTCTTGACATGGGAGTGGGGGGTATCCTGTAGGCAATGGGGAACCACTGAAAAATTTGAAGTAGAAGATTGAGATGAGGAAATCTGCATGTCAGAATAAACTTCCTGAAAGTCACATCAATCATTAACTGAAGGGAGTAAGCTTCCAAACAGGAAAGCCAAGGTTTGGTTTGGTTTGGTTTGGTTTGGTTTGGTTTGGTTTTGCTTTGTCTTGTCTTGTCTTGTCTTGTCTTGTCTTGTCTTGTCTGAAACAGAATTTCACTGTGTAGTTGATGCTGGCCTCAAACTCACTATGTAGCCCAGGTTTTCAAAGTCAGAATCTTCCTGCCTCAGCCTTCCCAGTGCTGGAATTACTGGTGCCATTGCATCCAGAAAACCAATTGTTTAAAGTAGTCTACATAACAGCTGGTTAAAAATTATCCTTGGGTAATGGCAGTAAGACTGGAGTTACTGAGTAAGACACACACTGCCAAGGAGGCAAAATGGATACATCTTAAGAAAAAACTGGATGAGGGCTATAATCAATAATCAGAGATCAGAAAGAACCCTCAGTTTGTGGGTTGGTGTCACTGAGTGACACAGATTAGTAAGTTAAGCAATCCAAGGAGAAGAGCAAGTTTGGCAGAAAAGAAGATGAGATCATTTTCAGTCATGTTGACTCAGCTGATTTGAACAGGCAGAAAGCAAATTAACTTTAATTCCAATAATTTCTATCTCATTCTTTCCTGGATGTTAAAGCTAAGAGTATAGGAGATGGAGAAAAAAAGCAAAAGAGAAACTAAACTAGGATATATGAGCAAATGATCACACTGCTTAACGGCAGGCCATTTATTTCACAAATATTCTTGAGTCATACAAAATTCCCACTGGAGTACTGCATAAATATTACAAAGGCTACTAATC